>VYZM01005653.1:767698-783205 GCA_013398915.1 Dromas ardeola | reverse complement strand
CCAGCAGAAGGTGCAGCGGGTTCGCAACCAGCGGGCGGCCAAGGTGAGCGGGGCGCCGGGGCGGGGGCGGCCGGGCCGGGCCGGGCCTGGTGCGTCCTGTCCTGACGCGGCTGCCTTCTGTCCCGCAGGAGGAGCTGACGCCGGGCGTGGTGTACGTGGGGCACCTCCCGCGGGGGCTCTGCGAGCCGCAGATGCACGAGTACTTCGGGCAGTTCGGGACGGTGACGCGGCTCCGGCTCTCGAGGAGTAAGAAGGTAACGAACCGCGCCGGGACCGGCCCCTCGCCTCCGCCCCTTCCCCCGTTACTGCTCCCGGAGCGCCCGAGACAGACACCGGCTGCCGCAGGCTGGGCCCTGCGGTCGCTTTGAGGCTCTGAGACTGATCCCTCGCAGAAGCTGCCGGCTCGGTGAAGGGACAGAGGCAGCTCCTTCCCTGCAGCTGCTCCCTGTGTCGGTGCCGTCTGCCCGGTGCCCCGCCTGCCGTGCCACCGCGTGGAAAACTTCGTTGCAGTTTCACCAGCGGGCAGAGGGGGGCGCCGTGCATATGGGCCTGTCCTAAAAATCGTGCTTCCAAAACGGGTATCGGGCTGATAGGCAGCATTGCCTCCGGACTGCAAATAGGCAGCTTCAGCGACGCTTAACGGAGCCCCTTTTTCCATAAGTAAACACCCTTATGTGAGAAGTGTTGCCGGGATACACTAGTACAAGGCAGAACGTGAAATGTTATGCTTTTTCGTTGCTTTGTGCTTGATAAATTAACTTTTCATTTCTGGATTTAGCACCACGTTATAATATTGCTGTATACACGGGGTACCAACAACAGAACAGCGGCAGTGCAGGGTAACTTCCTTTTATTAACAAGTAGGTATTGGGGAGCAGTTTGTTTCGTGTACGGATATATATTTATGAATATTGTCTTACCAATTTAGGACTAAATCTGCTGCTTTTAGTGATTTCACTGAACTTTGTGAAATAGCTTATATTTAGCTGAGAATGGGCTATGACTCTGGAAGCTTAAAGTAAGTTTTATTTAGCTCTTCAGGTATCGCAGCATTGTTTCAGATTTCTTTCTGTCATTGCTTGCAGACTGGAGCTAGCAAAGGCTACGGATTTATAGAGTTTGAGTCCGATGACGTGGCTAAGATCGTTGCAGACACAATGAACAACTACCTGTTTTCTGAAAGACTGCTGAAGTGTAAGTATAAGCTGAAGTGTAAATCCTCTAACGTGCAAAGGAAATTCATAGTTACTTGGGTTACTTTTTTGGACGGTTGGGGAATCTTGGGGTTTTTTAATGAAGCTTTGTCCCAGAAGGGTTTTCTGTGGGGCTGAGCTTTTCTTTACGTTTGAAGAAAAGGAAGAACATCCTCAGCAGCCTTTTGGTCACTACTGCTGTTCTTTTCCTCTGGGCTGATAATGCCTGTTGTGTCATCGTGTAAGGAGATCTCAGGGAGCAGTGGGGTTTGCTGCAGAGACAGTTCCTTTGATGTGGAAATTCTTTGTCATTTGTAACTGTTGCGGCTGCTGTTTCTGTAGTTAGATATAAGGGGCTTTTTTGATTAAAAAATTAATGAAATTAGCAAGTTCCTCAGATATGGTGATAGTGACGCTTGCTTTGTAAAGGATTATGAGCTATATATGCATCAACTTTTGCAAAACAAGCTTCTCTGAGTGTTTTCTGGGTGAAACTGAAAAAGTATTCTTTTCTTCCATCCATCCATTATCAGTTCAGTTACTTTCCATCTTCTGTGTTCATAAAATGCCGTACTAGTGATCTGCCGCAGCAGCGGATAATGTTATAACGAGACCTGAGCAGCATTATGTGAGTACGTTTGGTGGGGAGAGTAGCTCTGCTGTAACTTGATGTCTGATGTTTATGCCACAGGTCAGTTCATATCTCCCGAAAAGGTCCACGAAAACCTCTTCAAAAACTGTAGCAAAAGGTTTCTGAAGCCTTCTCAGCCAGCGGTCAGGCGGTACAATAGGATACGTTCCCTTGTTCAGAAGGCAAAAATGACAAAGCGACTGCTGCGGAAGGAGAAACTTTTACGGAAGAGGCTGGCTGAAAAGGGGCTCGATTATGACTTCCCAGGATTTGTAAGTTTGACATCGTTTTGATGAGTGTTTTCCGCAAAACACGTTTCTAAGGTTGTACTAAATACAAGAAAATCATGGGGTTTGTGTGGAACTGGTAAAAGAGCTGGAGCACCAGGGAGACTTGCTTGCGTTGAGAATTGTATAGAAGCTCCTGGAAGTTAGCCTAGTGCTGTTGCTGGGTTGTACTATATGTACCTGTGGGTTTACCTTTAGAGAAGTAAATAAGTAACAGCAAAGAGAAGACGTTCCTTTTCTTCTGTTTGTATAAACAGTTGGCTGTCCTGTGGTTTTCATATTTGTCTGTAGATCACAGAAGAGCGACAGGGGCTTTGGCAGAGCAGGTATTTAAAGGCAGGTCCCAAGACTAAAGCTTCCATCCTTAGACCTTGCCTAAGCAAACCAAGCATATTGCTCATTTGCAGAGTGCTTGGGTGAAGTAAGTTGAAGTTTAAGCACTGCTGTTTAATGCGATGTTTTAATGGCTGCAGTTTTCTTATGTTACTTTGGGTGGTTTTTGTTCAAACCACATCACCTCTGTGGCACTGTAAGTCATGTTATTAATTCAAACCTAATTGGTGTTGAGAAATCTGTAGACTGTTAGGTGGCCATTTTGCATCTTCACACAAGGAAGTTTGTAGTGATCCACCTGATCTGTCTTGCTTCCTAGGCTGCACAGGACCTTTCCAAAAAGAGAGAAAAAGTTAAAGCATCCAAGAAATCAAAGCTGAACATTTCTTTGAGCAGCCAGGTAAGACCGAACAGTCCTGGTGGTGCCCAGCATCACGCTCCACCATTCGCACTGGGGCAGATGTTTCAGGTCTGCAGCTGGTTTCTTCGTATTAGTTTCAACACCTGAAAACTTTTGACATTGTTTGCTTGAGAGATTCTTGTGCCAACAGTAGCTCCTTTGATACGTATTATCACTCTTGAAGGGGGGAGGGTGGTTGGATCATCTCAGCTCTTTCTCCTCGGGCAGCATTTAGCAGCAAAGGCTTCTGCTCAGCATGTTGTAACTAGCAGCGCTTGTCCCGAGGTGTGTCCAGGCAGCCCTAACTCGAGGCAGGAGAAACGCAGGGTGCTGGGGACAGTCACCTGTACACCACCTACATCTGTGCCTTCAACTGGTATGGAATGATCTCCTTGCTGGCATCCTTCTGAGGGTCTGCGCTACGTTATAATACCAGCCTGTTTTGACAAAAAGGAAGTTGAAACATAAATGCAGTCCCCATTTACATGCTAGACTGTCCCTCCTGCCTCGTGATCTCCAGGCATGGTATTCCAGTATTTTGAAAACTAATGCCACTAAAACTAGCAATAGGATGAAAGGAAAGCTCAGGTCATCAGGACTGAGATCTGGGGCACTGACAGTCTGAAAAGTCTGTCAGGTCTTAACGTTTCTGTTTTGTTTCATCATTGCTGTGAGTTTGGTTTTGGTTTTTTAATGTTACTGGATTTACTTGTGATAATTGGGACAGGGCTGATTGTGAGGAGGACAGGATAATTCATACGTTCAGTCAGCTGAGTTCTGAGAACTTACTGAAATAATGAAGCTGGGATGTTTCACCTCTGCTGTGGGCTTGAATGTGGCATTTCTGTATGCCCGTCTCAAATACGGTTTTGTTCTTATTTTTCCCCTGATTACTTTCCTCATGGCTTTCTTAGTGCTTTGAGTCAGGAAAGATAAAGTTTAGAAAGCAAATGTGCGTAATGACATGTTAGAAAATGTGAATTAATTTACATTTGCTTTTCGCATACACCTTTTTGAAGATGACACTTTTGCCTGAATAAATACTGTCTACAAAAATAGCTAGTTATAAAAAGAAAACAGTTTTCCCTAACATGTGGAAGTTCTGATGGAGAGCTGGACTGAGGTGCCCTGAGGTACCACAGAGGCTGTGACAACTTCTCTGGCAGATGCTTTGCAATGAATTGTGTCTTTCTGATCTCTTCAGGATCCTACTCCAGTCTGTACTCCAACAGTGCTCGAGCGCCGGAAAGCTTCCCAAGCGGATGATGACGCAGACGACAATGAAATAACTCTCAGACTGCCCCCTGCCAGTGTTAAGAATGCTGTGCAGAGACCAAAGCAGCAGCCAAGAGAAAGACCAAACCTGAAGAAACAGAAATAGACTTAAAATTTTGATGGCTGTAGCCATGTTCTTCCTCAACTCAAAAACTGTTGAGGTGGAGCTTCTAGTGTTCCACTGCCCTGGCTCATTTTGTCTTGACTAGGCTGTTTCAGTCTGTCCTAGGCAAGGAATCTATTCACAAATCCTCCCCCTCCTGTTTAGCCGTCAGGGGACCTACGGTCTTCTCTGCCTTTGAAGATATTCTTGACTTTGTGCTCACAAGTGCCCATGCTGTGGCACGCTAACAGTCATCCCAGAACCTTCAGTTAATTCTGTAACTGGTCTCCAGTGCTCACTGTTTTGAAAGACAGTGTGAGGCTGTCCATTCACAACTTGCTGATGTGGGCCGTATCTTACATTTATAATTAATGATGTGTTATAAGAAAAAAAAATTAACCATTTTTCAACTGTGTTGGCTCTTGGTAGTGGTTCTTCTGTTTAACTGAATGTCTGTGTTTCATGTGAGTTCTAACGTACTTACAGAAATAAGAGGGTGAGGGATTTTTTTTCCCCCAAGGAAGACATAACCTTGAATTTCATCTCCTGTTTGTGATCAGTCAAGATCTGCCTGTACTATCCAGGCCAGAGGCAGAATACTGCGCTGCCTGAGCAAGCCGGTGCCTTCCAACCCTGCTTTCAGCCTGGGAAACAGCCTTTGCCAGGATGTGGAATGGTTGCAAAGGACATTGAAAGGACAGGGATTAGGAAGGTGGTAAGAGACAGAGAAAGATGGCTGAAATCACTTGCATTCAAGATTCCCATTCCTTTCCCTATGCAGGCGAAAGACTGGAGATTTTGAGAGTGTACCCTACTGTGGAGGACATAGGGTGACCATTCTGTTGGCCAGTGGCATAGCGTCACAGCTACACTTTCGTTCCTCACACACTTGTGTAAAAGGCATTTCACACTGCAGAGGTCCCAGGTGCGCATGTACTGACATTCTGCTTTTCCTCTGGGCTGACCAGGCAAAGGTAACTTGCTAATTCTCTGGGACTTTGTGTACCATAAACATCCAGTTGCCTGGTTCAGAAAACATTCAGGGACCTGCAAAGTGTGGCCACCTTTAGAGGGACGACTTGGTGAACTGTGGAGAAGAGCAAATGGTGATAACTCTCTTTTGACCAGCGGTTCTTGTTCTCAGAGTGAGCGAGGCTCTTTGAAAAGATGCACCCAGAGCAGTTCGGGTTGGATTAGGAGTTCTGTTGTCCTTTGGGCCTTGCAGCGCCTTGTTCCTGTATTTTAGTTTCACTGCCTGTGTGAAACAAGGATATCTTTTGTTTCAGGAGGTGATACGCACATTGCAATATTGTAATAAGCGTCTGGGTGGATGAACCAGGAATGGGAGAACAGGATTTTGTCACCAGTAGTATGAGTTCAGAGAACTGAGTGTAGCTTTTTGTTGCGCATCAAGATTTATTCTTGTTCCAGCATAACCTGTCATAGCTGACTGCAGATAACTAGATTTCCTGATTAAAAATGCAGTTTCACTGTGCAATTAGAATTTGGATTTTATTGCAAATCTGAGACCTGCAGAAATTCCAGGTTGGGTTTTGTGGCACGTACTTAGCCTTGATCTTTTCTTGTCAGAGACGAAGCACACACTACTGCTGCAGTGTGTTGGCTGTTGGTCAGGCTTGGCAGAAGATTTCAGAGGAAAGCCCAGGTGACGATAACCAGCTGCTCAGGTGGGTGGCTGGCGCTAATTCCTTGGTTATTTTAAGAGTCGGACTCCTGGCAGAGGAGAAGAAATCTGAACCATTGGCCTGGCTAATTCTGTCCTATCTGGCCTGATCACTTGAATAATCATGTGATCGTAATGACGTTCTCTCGGTGACTCAAATTAGATCATTCTCCTTTGTTGCTCTAAACTGTCGGGGAAGCCGCTTGGATGGGTGTGTCTTTATATCAAATGCTTGTCATCTATCTCAGGCATGCACGCTGGGGAAATCTGTTAACCAGCCCAATGGTCACCAACAGTCCTTGCCTTTTAGGAGCAGTGTTGCTGCATACATCTGCAGGGTTTCTTCTCTGTGCATTGTTTGATGTGAAACGGCCAGTGTTTACATCTCAAACCTGTGGAAAATACATCCTTAACTGAGGTTTGAGATAAACGTGATCAGAGTGGTTGGCAGAAATTGCGTTATCCGTTAGCGACTGATATGCAGCTCTGAAAAAAACTTTTCTACTTCGACTTCCTACAGCAGAGAGCAGCAAAAGCGAAGCAAAATGCATCTGCCCAGAATGGACAGGTTTCTTTGAAAATACATATTCCTGACCTTGTGTTGTGCAAATAAAGACGGCTGTTGGGTCAAGATGGACTAGAAACATGGCTGCAGTGTCTCCTGGCTGGAGCTGAGTCTCTTGGGCGCAGTCTGACGCCGGGGGGCAGCACTCTTCAGTTGTGTGGACATATGCTGCTCTCTGACAAAGGGAACACAAGGTTTCCTGACCTCCCAGATTTATAAAGAAACCTATATAGTCCAGGCAGTTTGGAACGACTGGGTCATTGGTGTGACTAACGCATCTCTAACATGATTTAGTACAGGAGAAACCTGTACGGATCTTAATCAAATATGCCCCTTTCTTTGGTGCTGCCACAAATACTCCTTCCAAGGCTGTTGAGTTAAAGCTGCTCTTAAGAAAACTTAGTTTATCTCGAGTAACCTACCCAGTGCCATTCCATGTTCACTGAAGCTTAAGCAGCTCGTTCCTGTGCTTCCCATTCCAACTCCCTAGCCTGCATTTTGATCCTGGAGTTGCTTTTTTTCCTACTCTGCTTCTGTTACTGTGCCCCTCTCTGTGCCTCGTGTTCTGCCCCTGCCTGGAAGCCTGTGTCTGCCTGCTGCTTTCTTCCATGTTTGACTCTGGCTTCTTTTCACACTACTTGCCATGCATGGTCTATCTTGTCTACCTGCATGAGCTTCCTGGGATTTACGCTTCTGCAGATCTCTTGAAAAGGTCTGTGCCTTTAAGCTAGCACCCTGGTTGCTGCCTGCTCTCCATATTCACGTGGCAACGTGTGCCTTGATGGGAAGACGTTCAAGAAAGCTGTGTGTACAATAAGGTTTGCTTCCTGCTGTAATTTTCCTTTCCCTTCCTTTTGTTTATTGGTCTTCCTTCAATTGAGATCAGCTTAGATGGCAAATCTGAAAAGCAAGGAAACAAAATTCTGTGCTGTTTGAGTGAAGCACAACAATACCCAGGCTACAGCAAGAAACTCTGAGCAGAAGGGTGGCTTTTCGTGGTGATAGTTTCTGTTTTTAGGCTGCCTGTGTTATTAATACACTGCTGTCCTGGGAGATGTACATAAGCAGAAATTCAGACACCTGATACTTGCCAAACATAGTTTCCATAGCAAGTGGACAGACGTGCTGTGTCATGAGTTATGCCTCGGTCGTTGCACTGATTTTTATTTCTCAGCTCCAATCGTTGGTTCATTTGTCTTGGACAAACACGAACCTCCCGGCCACTGATTTTAGGGCAGTCTGTAAGCTGTTTTTACTGGCATGCTAGGAGTGTTGGGGCTTTGGTTTCAAGGCATAACATGTAAGCTCTCTGCCTTTCTGTAATGAATGGCTGTGGAGCTGCCTTACTGAACACCTGCATCTGTAATGCCATTTCCAAGCTTCAGAAACACTTAGGTGATAGCAAAGTCTGCTAATTTACACTCATTTATTTAGATTTCTCTGTTTTGCAGGAAGGGGAGCTGGGCTTAGGAGTGCACAGCATTCCCCAGCACATGAAGCACTGGAAGTAAAAGAGGAATGGTGCAGAAGAAAAGCAGAATTGGCTGCAAAATAGAGGGGAGAAGGAATGATGAAGCCAGTGCTCACCTCTGGAGAAAAAGGCGTTGGTGAATTTGGCAGTGTTAGACTGGTTGAAATTCAAGATGCTGTTTAATGTTTTTCTTACTTGTTTTGCCTGTTAGATGTGCTGTGGGATGCCCGGCTGCACAGCGTGTTGGGAGTGTGCTGCAAACCGTGGTCCAAGTGCTAGTGCTTGCTCATAAGCCCTGAGTGGAGGAGGAGAGCAGGCTGGGCAGGTGGCACTTGCTCTTGCTGGTAAAAAGCCTGTTTGTTTGCATGCCTGGCTTTTAAAATGGCCGCAGCCCCGAGGAACAAGGCTAGAACCTGTCTGCAAATAGCTCATGGTGCAAGGGAGGATTTGTGCGTGGCTCTGAGGGGTGCATCCTCTCCAAGTAAAGCACCAGTGAGGCAGAGGGTCGCTCTAGCAAATTCCTCCTCTCCCAGCTTTCCCTTCGGAGTGCTGGGGTCTTTGGTTCACTTTGCCTGTGTGATGCGGCTGGCCAGGGTAGGCTGTGTTGTGTGAGGTGCTGTGCCCTGGGCAGGGTGTTCCAGGTGAAAGCCGGGCAAGCGGGTAACAGGAGTACGGTGGATGTGATCTCCATTAAGTGTTTTCCAAGAATACCCACAAGTCCTCCTCCTGGACCAGACTCCTTCATTGTCCAAGATGCTGTTCAAATACATCCTGTTTTCCAGACCTTACAACCTAACCCACAAAACCTTGTAACGTCCAACTCCGGGTAGCGGTAATCTGCACCGTCTTGGCCAGAGATATGTGGGGGACCACCCCAGGGTGCTGCTGGAATGGAGGCGTGGGGAGGGCCATTTTGCACATCGGGCTGCTGCCTGGCACCGCTAATCCTGACACATCCCTCCCTGCCCAAGGCCAGCAGCTGTCAGAGCAAGCCAAGGAAATGGTTAACTGCATGAGTGAGAATTACTAATAGTGAAACGTTTTCTCCCATGCAGGGTGCAGCAAGGCCTCTCGTCACTTCTTCTGCCCGGCATTAATTAAGCATATGGCAGGGACAGAGATGCTGTCTGTCCTGGGAGGCTTGGACTAGTTACACATCTGAGTGTCTGCGGCCAGTAACCATGTGTATCTCCTGTGCTGGGAAAGCATAAGCTACAGAGAAGTTCCTGTACAAGCCTTGGCTCTGATCAGAGAAGAAAATGCCGGTTTATCATTTTCTTCAAATGTGGTGTTGAAGAGAGTGGGCAGCATTCTGAAGACAAATGCTGCAGGCCTTTGAGACCGCAAGATGGGTGTCTGCAGTGAGCCGCAGGCACTGGGGTCACCTCCTTTTTGTGGCCGCACATTCAACCCTGCACTTGACCCATCATGTGGAGTCTGGGCCCTGGCCTGGATTTGAAACTTGTTGTTTTAAAGAATAGGGAGGAGAAAAACAAATAAAACTGGTTTTTAGGATAGTGATTCTGGAAAGCCCTGTTTTTTTCTGTGCATTTTTCCAGCGTTGACTGAGAGGAGGACTTGGTGGGCCCGTACAGACCTGGAAATCGGGCTTCTTTCCCTTTAGTGTGCCAGTGCTGCCGGTTTCCCACAAGTGCTTGCACAAACCCTCAGCTTGCATGTGTTTTGGTTTCTTTAAAATGAGCAGGGAAGTAGAGTTACTTCTGTCAGGGTGGCTTCGCAAGGCTGAAAGCATTGCACCATTTTGATTGCCTCTCCATCTTGCTTGCTGGGTGTACTCAGAGTTACTGTGTCTCACCATCATGCCCTGCAGAAGGCAGTCCTGCGGTGGGGAGCGAGCAGGGGTCTGTGCCAGTCGCAGCAGCACAGCTGCTTTGTTGCCTGCAGTGTTTTTATTTCTGTTGATGTGAGAGCTGGAAGGAACCCAGTGTGACTTGCAGGTGCTGAGCTGCATTTTCACGCCTGACTGTTGGAAGGACCGGGTTCATCTGCCCAGAAGCGATGGGCAGAGGAAATGTAAGGCAAATCTATAAGGCTTTTCCCTCAGCTATGCCCCACAAAGACATGATGTTTGTGGTTTGTTAGCTGGGCAATTCTTAAAATGCATTCTCTTGAATTGTATCCTGAAAACCAAACCATCCAGGTGTGGAGCTGCTGGAGCTGCCAGAGCTTTGTGAATGGGCTGGCAGGAGCTACGCGAGTGCACAGGACTAGTTTCAGAGGCGGTGTGGATTCTCCTAAGGCAAACCTGTCCTTTGGTGTAATGTCACATCAGATGAATCACAGACCAAGTTTTTATCCTGAGAACTACTAGCTCAGCTTTTTTTCCTCATCAGCTCATAACTTTACAAGATGAAATTCTGTCGTGTTAATACATAGTATAGATTCAATCAGTCGGTTGTTAAGAACCATTTGGAGTCGGTGATTTGGACAACTGGTTTTGAGTGGGCTACCGGTATATGTTTGCTGTGTTGCTGTTCAATGTCAGCCCTCCCGTTGCATTTTGTAAGAGCTTCCATTGATTTCAGTAGAAATCTGCATTTGGGGTGAAGGGTGACCTAATCTTTAAAAAGGATCTTAATCCACTTAGCCTCTCTTGCAAAGCTCAGCATTTTTTCCTTGTCAGGAGCAGACTGCATTCCTAACCTTGATGTGTCACTTTCCAGTTGGCTTGATATTTGGGTGAGGATAAAAAGGAAATGTTTTTCAAAGATTAAAAGAATCCATGCTGCTAAGGTATGTGCATGTGTGATGTGCAAGTATAAAAAAAAAAAAGAGATGTGAGCATAATTGTAAATGTTTGGGTGGTGGAAAAAAAGATAAAATAACACAGATAACTATATAAAATAACAGCAGATGACTATGGAGAACAAGCACAGGAAGAGGTAAATCCATTTGAAAGAGTGTAAATGGGGAATTATGAGGGAAGAGGAAATGGGACTGAAATGTTGTTTAATGTAAATTTAAGTGCAAGACAAAAATATGACTCCTGTTAATTTAACCTCTAAATGTCTCTTCCCAGAGGCCTGGGAGCAGCCAGGAAAAATATGGTCTCTGATGCAAATACAAGACCTAGTGCCTGTGCTTTGTTAAGACTAAAGACTTTCTAGGCTACTGCGTTAAACCTAGCTCAGGTCAGAAGGGGTGGAAAGCTGTTGCCAATAGCCTGTGTTCAGTTTTGGGGGGGTTTCTGCTCAGACTCCAGTCACAAAACAAAGATTGCCTCAATTAACACTAATTGGTACCTTCCTTGATGTTTTGGCCAGGGCGAATAAACTGTCCCCTGCCACCCTGGAGACAGTCACTTCAGGTCAGAGCAGGAGGCCTGTGGGGATGTCTCATGGCTCACAGGACTTTCATGCCAATAGGAAATCTCAAATCAAACCCAATTCACACTGCATGAGGGCTACCTGCTTTGTATGTGATGTTTCTCCCTGGGTGGCCAAATTTCTGCAAGGAGTGAACACACACAGACGTGCCCATGTGCAGATGATGAGCCTTGAAGCCATTTGCTTACTTCCCTTTAATCAAAACTTTCTGCGCTTGTGTTTTCTTTTCTGTTTGGTGACCGAAGCGGAGCTTCATGTGCCTTCACGTGGGAGTTAAGTGGGTCAGCGGGCTGCTTTGTTTGTGGAAGCTCTCACGTGGAAAAAGCCCGATGCAAAATGCTGAGGCTTGGCAGGAAAGTGCCAATTAAAGATAGCAGTGCAGAAGCCTATTGTCTGAGCTGAAAGTGCTCGAATCTGGGGCTGTGACAACTGCCATGTGCAAAGGAAAGAACGAGGAATTATTAAATTTAATGTTGATCTGAAGTCAAGTAGTCAAGTCGGGATTGCACATAAAGGAAATGTGGCTTCTAAGTCTGCATGGCAGTGTGCTCAACTCTAGGGAAGCAACCCAGGGGCAGCCAGGCTTTGACGCTGCTGCCTCTGCTGTCATGGGCAACTACATCATCATACTGACATTCATAAATGAATATGTTTCTCCTTGGAGCCGTCGGCCCTTGGATCCCTGAGCAGACATTGGGCAAAAGGGCTCTGAAGGAAAGGGAGGAGCAGGTCGCTCAGGTATAGTCAGTGTTTCTACCGAAATAGAGCCTCTCTCCCTCCTGAACCATCCCTCTGCTTCCCACTAGTTCTGGTTTGTTGGTTTTTTTTGTTTGAAAGAGCAGTGTTGGGAAATGAAAGCTAGAGTATCCATGCATTCCTTTATTTTAAAAAAAGCTTTCTGGCTTTACTTTGCCCTTCCTTACAGCTTCCTGCGCACTCACTGCAGGTGTCCATATGCTGATCTCCTGTTTCATCTTGCAAGTGGGCTGTGCTTTATTTCGCACGCGTATAGACACACACCTCCTACTCATGACGAACCAGACCTTTCTCAGCTGGCGGGGAACAGTGTCCTTTGCAGGTGGACTGATGAGAGAGATACATGCTACTTCATTGGGAACAGTGTCCTCTCAGGAGACAGGTGTTCCTACCTTTCTGCTGCACTAGTCTGTGTTGGAGATTCACATGTGAGGTAGGTAAGTAAATGCAGATCTTTCAGAAATGAGAGCATAGTAAGAAGTACCTTTTTTAGGTATGTTATTTATAACGGTAATGTCAAATGCCTGCTGTTAAACCACTGGTAATGAAGTCCTTGTCAAGCACTTACATGTGACGGTAGCAGCTCCTCCCGTTTCCTTCATTTAGAGAGTCCTTTCTGCACCCTGGGATGAATCCCCGAGGACTAGTTAGAAATAGCACGGTCGTTAGCTAACAGTAAATTTGGAGAAACTGAGGTATCCGTGCAGATTGGATTCCGTCCGGAAACTTGGATCTCGTTGCTCTTGGGGTATCCCAGCATGCCTTTGTGGTGGGTTTCCATTGTGAACTGTCACAGGCAATGGGCACACAGGCCTGTCATAAATGGTGCTATCACTAATGATCAATGTCCCTATGAAAGTTGATGGACGGCACAGCACAATCAAGAGCCTCCTCTGAACACAATGAAAGAACACTGAGATGCTGTGAGACTCTAAAAGAGAGATATAAAAAAAAAAAATCCATGAAAGGACAGTATTCTATTAGAGAAAGCAGGTTGAAGTGTACAACATAGTGTGTGATATAGTGCAGTACTATATGCAGTAGAGATTAATCTTAAGGAACCTAAAGGGCAAGAATCAGAACAGTGCCTTCACTGTCTACTTCTAAGAAGTTTGAAGAAAACCTGCAGGTTACAATGTATTTTGGACTTATTTTCCTAATGAAAGTGAGGCTTATGTGATCAGTCTGTCTGCATCTATTCAGCTGTCAGGCTAACCCCCTCCTTTTTCCTTTTCAGCATTCAGGGAGGAGGAAAGAATCTCACATTTCATGAGAAGGGGAGGAGAGAAATAATGATTTCCAGCTTCAGGGAAAGGCAGGAGGGAGCTTGGGCGTGGTGTGGTTCCTTTGACAGCAGCCTGCCAGTCGATCTGCACATGGGTACAGCCCTGGACTAACCGCACCTCGTGCTGCCTGTGTCTTCTAAGAGGGGAGTGTCACAGGACACACAAAGGAAGGTAGGGCTGCTGAGAGAGAGCAGGGTGGATTAGAGGGACAAAGAACACAGATGTGTAGGAAACCAAGCATCATTAGTGCTGCTGCTCATGGAACAATTTGCTTATCTTAAAAATACAGGTATAAACTGTTATAAAAGTCTCTGCAGGGAACCGAGGAAACGATCATGTAATAACAGAAAACCCCAAAACATTAGGTAGAGCTGATTAAATGACAGAGAAATGTATTTTTGTGCAGAGACTCTACCTGTTTTATAATAAAAATGTGAAGAAAACACATACAGACTGTGTCTGCAGTCTATCTGTTAATTTCACAGTGAGGAAGCTTTGAAGTTTCACGAAGTTGTCACCTGAAGTCTTGCAACACAAGAGAAAAGATTTATTTTCCCAGTTCTAACTGGGAAGGGGAAAAAAAGTACTTAAAAACCAAGACAACTGCGTCTCTCAGCATTTCTTTATGAAGCTTTAGGCTGCCAAACAGTGACCCTAAAATTGCCAGAAGTAAGAATCTATGAAAAGAAGGGCAAACACCCCATAATATCAGAAGGCAGCATTGAGAGATTTCCAAGGTAAATGTCTCTATTGTAACACTGAAGAGAATGAATTCACAGCAAATGTGAGATACACAATTATTGCTTTCTTACTGAAGTTAAAGGAATTACGATAGACAATATTTCCAATAACTTCGAACTTTTTGATCAATTTTTATCTAATTTTCTTGCTCAAAATGGAATGTGGTGGTATTTCAGGTAGCAGAGAGGGAACTGTCTAGAAACTCCCAAGAAAACTTTGCCTATAGTTCTAACAGATTCAGATGGACTAGAACGATTGGTGCTTTATTAATGTACTGACGGTCCTACCTTGTCGTCAGCTGCTGTTAGGAGACTGCAAAACAAGGGAAGGGCAAACAGCTGGAGTCCTGTTGCAGAACTGGGCACCTAGGGATGGAGAGCACTCAGCACAAGGGCTGGCCCTTCCCTGAGCGCACATGGGCAGTCATGTGGGGACTGGAAATCCACAGTAGGTTAAGGAGAGCTGTTGTGTCTCTACTAGACGTGGGTAGTACTTAGCTAGTTAGGGCTCTCAGGAGATTAGCCACTGCCTGGGGGGGTGAGAACCAAGGTAATTTCTAAAGCTGGTTTGTAATCACCTGCGTTCGTTCAGTTTACACAGAGCTGGCATCCTTTTAAGCACTAATGTCCCCAGCTTTCTCTTGACATCTGTGCAGCCTGTTCTACCTATGTTGATTCCTTCATGCAAACCAGCAGTTACGTATTGTTCTGGAACCTGGTGGTGGGAAAAAACAAATTAGCAAATTTAGGTTTCTTTGGAGCAGGCTTGCCAAAAGCTGTTCCTGTGCCAAAACTGTGAGCTGTGAAGAAGGGCATTATTATTTCAAGGAGATATGACTGAAAAGGAAACCCTTTTTCCACAAAGAGTTTATCCATGTGAACTGCTTTGCTATCTCAGACTACATACTTGTTGGAAACCGCAATGTTACACCACCTTATGGAGGCTGACTGCTTTCTGCAGTGCAGAGGACGAGGACAGCTGTGGGTGTTTGAGATGAAACGAAGGTTCCCTACAACCAACACAAGAGATGCGGCCGTAAGCCTAGGGAAGAAAACAGTCAAATGTGCCTTGGTAAAGTGCCTGTGCACAGGGAGTTTGATTCCTATTTTCACCTCAGTTAGTCATATAATAGGAGTGCTGCAACTCATTCCATTTAGGAGAATTAGTTGCTTTTAAATGCAGCTTTTTAGCTAAGGCTGCGCAAGACACTGTTTCCCTCAATACAACGGGAATCGTTACGAGGCGGGGGGGCTGTGCACCGGCACACAGCCTCAGGCCTCTTTCCACACGGCAGCGCTTGGCTCCTAAGCTCTCTCTGCCCAATATGGGCACATTGAAGCCTCTCACAAGCTGGGCCCAGCAGGAGCACTGCGCTCCCTGAAGCCGAATCGGTCGAGGACGGGGTTTTGAACCCCCGGTATGACTGGGGATAG
Organism: Dromas ardeola; assembly: GCA_013398915.1. Taxonomy (NCBI): domain Eukaryota; kingdom Metazoa; phylum Chordata; class Aves; order Charadriiformes; family Dromadidae; genus Dromas; species Dromas ardeola. The sequence goes on along the minus strand of VYZM01005653.1, from coordinate 767,700 downwards.
TC
>VYZM01005653.1:716813-766720 GCA_013398915.1 Dromas ardeola | reverse complement strand
GCCGCGCTGCCTTCGCTCGGCAGGGCAGGGTTGCGGTAACGTCTCGGGGCTGCTGTGTTTTTCAAACCATCTTGGGATTCGGGGTGGATTCGGCTCTTGCGGTTGGCCGGCCCTTTTGTGCACGTGTGGTGCTTTTCTTCATTTATTTCTATCAAAATTTTTAAGGCGCGTTGGGCGAGGTCTGGAAGTTTGTGCCTGTACAAAGAGGTGGATTGATCGTTAGACGAATCCTGCAAAAAAATGGAGAGATGCTGGATCTGAGTATATAAAATGTAGTTATTTGTCATTACGCTTATACAGGCCTGCGGGGGCTATGCTTAAGGTATTTTCAATTTATGTGTCTTCATATACCTGTGAGGAAGGGAAAAGCCTCCCCCTTCCCCAGCCGCCCTGCAGAGCTTCTTGAGAAATGTGGGAAACTGAGGCAGGGTGACAAGCTCAAGGGTGTATGGGAAGCCAGTGGTGGAGTCAAGCACAGACTTCCCAGGTGTCAGGGTTGTCCTGACAAGTAGATGTAGATCTCTGTCCCTCGCAGCCTTATTTCATAAGTCAGCATTTAGTAAAGGAGACAAGGGTTAAGCCAAGAAGCATGTGCCAAGTTGGTGTTGGTAGGGCAGGGGTGTGTTCTCCACCCCAGTGCTTGCGCTGGCATCTCAGGCAAATACGTTGGAGTCCATTTTGCTGCACAGTAGTGCAAATTGTTTCTCTGCATCTTTTGAGCAGTTGCATCTCCATTGCATGCTCCTCTTGATGCCACCTGGGTGCTGTTGAAGACAAACCAAGGTATTGTTGCTTGATACCTGATGATGCAGATCCACCATTTAGATCAGTAGTTCTCAAATGAGATCTTACAGAAGCGTTAGAAGTGTGAGTGTTTGCTTCTGTGTGGGATTCTGAACTGGATTTAAAAGAGGTTTGCAACTGGAAAGGGGACTGTAGCCAGATATGTTTGAGGACTTTCAATAGTGGTGAGCAAAGGACTACACCAAGTGCAGGATGGAACCACAGTACTGTCATATTCAGGGTCTTCCTTATCATGGCAGCATAGCTCGCTGCATGGAAGAAGCCCTTGTGCTGCAGTCCTGGGCTTGGCAAAGTCCACTTTTGCTTGTTTTCTCTGTGGAACTCTGTCAGTTAGCGGGGCTGAAGCCTGGAAGTTACAAGAGGGATGGAATAATGACTACGTCACCATGGGTGATCCTCTCTGTATTTCATAGTCACACGTGTCTCATTTTTTTAAAAAATTGCTGCCAACATAAATGGAGTTGTTTGGTTTTTGGTTTTTTTTTTTTTTTTTTTTTTTACACTGATGCCCGCAACATTCTTGTGAAAGTCCTTGGAATTGATCAGAAGGCTTCTGTTTCAAGAAGAAAAATGACATGAAGTTAAACACGTTGGCCTTGCTTCACTTGGCTGATAACGAACAGTGCTAGAAGTGAGACAGCAGCATGCTTGTGAGATGGAAATGTCTCTCTAGTTCATGTGATGTTCCCTAGAGGGCCAATTGCAGAAAGCACCTATGATCAAATGAGCTAGTCCTCCAGTCAACTTTGAAGTTCTGTAGGAATCTTAAATCTCAGCTACAACTTAAATGTTTTATGAAAAACAGATATTTAAATAGCAGAACTGAAATGATTTATCTGTTTCTCCTATATGTTAGTCAACCCTTCCCTATCCATCAGGTAATTTGGTCAGGGCTATTGGTTGATAGGAGGACAAGAGCCAACAGCAAGTCTGACCACTTCTGTAATGAGTTACCACACGAGGAGGTAGATCTTGCCTTCAACATCCTTTGTGTTAAGGGCCAGTCGTGTTGTGTTATAAGAAGTATGAAAGGCTGGATGTCAAATGTTTGGATGGATAAAATAATGACCTCCCCATTTCAATGTGCAGACAGATTTTTGTGAGAGTAATGTGGCTTTGAAGCTTTTGGACTGCCATTACAGGTACCCTTCTGGCCTCAGATGCCTTTGGATCACGCTCGTGTGTCACCCTGTGTCTCTCATTATCTCAGGCCTTGCCTAGACTGGGCCTGGAGATTTCGTCGGCGTGCCTCTGGGTTGGGCTGGCTGCTGCTAACGCCTCCGCGGCTGGCGGTTGTCATTGAAGCTTCCTCCTGGATTCTGACAGCGCACCTTCGAACAGCGCTTGCCAGCGCATTAAAAAAAATGCTGGCAAGTATATAGAGGTGTCTCAGCTGTGTGAATAAAATAGACTGGTTTCGTCTATTAATTTCTTCAGATTGTGACTTTAGTAACTTGTAAGCAAACAGTCTGACCGTGAGGAAAGGGGGGTTGGCTTCTTTCCTTGATGAAGTGTTGATGTTTGTGGCGGTCTTGTGTGGAAGGGCCTTAGCTTTATCCCGCTGTTTAATGGTATACACTCCATGTTGCGCTTTGCTCAGTTTCTTCATTTTCATCAACCTGAGCGGTGTTGAGGTTTGTGTTGCATTTTTCTTTAGAGCTCACTCAGTGTTTTGGATATTCTCTATTGGACCAACCTGTTACCGGTCCTCAAAGCTGTCTGAAAGCCCGATGTGAGCTAGTTAAGAGTTTTTGCACAGTGGGATACTGAAGAGCTAAACGCACACAAGTTCTCTGGTGTTCTGTGCTGCACTAGTGTCTGGCTCTGTCATAATCATGAGAGATCACTTTCTCCTCTCTTTGGCAGCACTGGCACGCTTGCACAAAAAAAATCCCAACCCCAAAACAAAGCCCAAATGAATTGGATGGAGTTGTTCAAGTTATAGAAGGGCAACAAATAGGTTTTGCGGTCTGAGAGGCTGCAGGTGCTCTCCAAGAGATGTGATCTCAATTCATGGTTAGTGTTTATCTGTTTTCCTGTTCTGTCACTTAATCAGATTTCTGCACGTTTGGCGCTGCAAGGAAGGTGTCCATTCTGCGTCTAGAAACAATATGCCAAGTAGGAGCAGCAAAATTAATTGTTAAGAAAGTGTCATAATCATTAGTTTATTGGAAATGAATGGGCAGATTTAAAAATTTCTACTTTGTTTCTCCTGCCAGCAAAATAATAGGCTGAACAGCCTAACCAGGCCAGTCCCTGGTGCAGCGTTCCTGCGTTTCAGGTCTAAGCTGGGGCACTCTCTTTACGCTTGTAGATGCTTTAGATTCCAAGATATTTCAGAAAGCCAAATCGAACCAATAATGATTTGCTGAGGCAAAGATCTGATCAAAATGGAGTCAGTTTCTGACCTATGTTTCAAGGTGATGATGAGCAGGAGGGAGGAATTGCAGATGTATCTCTTTGTCTGTTAAATTGCAGCTTCTTAGACCAGCAGCCTCTTAACTGCCACTAGAGTTCAGCCCAATTCATGGTATTGTCAAACAAATCCCCTTTCCACTCCTCATTATCCTGTGCTCCCTCCACACACGGTTTATAAATCTTAAATGCAGTGGTGGCTTTCTGCAATCCCTTTCTGCCTGTGTTGGGGGATTTCTTTGGCCATCCGCTTATGTGTGGTTGCAAATGCCAGGCTGGATAGAATCTGCTTATGCCTGAGCACAGAGGGTAGTCTTCCTTACCTTCCCTGGAGCTGAACTGGTCTGAGGCACTTGTGTTCTGCGGGCCCCTGTCAGCAGTTGAAATCGAGCTGCTGCTGAGAGTTCTCCTGTCCTTGGCCAACAGTTTCCAGGGGAGCTGGCAGCCCTGGAGAACAGGGACAGGCAAAGAGCCCTATTTTGTCATGCAGACAAGTTTGTGTGTAGTCACGGGGAAGAGATGGACATTAGCTGGGAAGCCTGAAGAGAGACCAAGAAAATAAACTTTTGAAAACTGTTGACTTACAAACTGCTGCTGTTGCGTCCCACAGCCAGTCTCTTATAGGCTCCTACCTGAGTTCCTGTCTTGTTCAGTTTTGGGTGTCTGATTGTTTTTTCATATCAGCAGCATCTTGGCATGACTTGTTGTCACAAGTATGCATGTAAGTCATTGTCTGTGGCTGTAGTATCTGCTTACCTGCCTGAGGCTCTTCTGTGAGTGAATTTGAGTTGTAGACTGCTTGGAGTGGTTTTTTGCTGCCTTTACTCCCACATCATACACATTTTGTTAAGTTTGTCTAAAATACACATGTATGTTTTGAGAAAATGATGTGGGGTGCAGAGGGAAAGCTGAAAGGTGCTTAGTTGGATGCTCAGTGTCCCTTGAGGGCTTGTACGCAAGGTATAATCTTGTCTATTATTTTCCATTCCAGTCCGTCATTTTACTACTAGCACTTGTCTTTCAAGTACTTGCTTCCAGGGTAGTTCTATCTGGGACTTGGTACACTAAAACTTACCTACTTCTTCTGTGTCACTAACCAGTTATACATCAGTAGGGATAACAAGGTCCTGGAGGATTAGAGGAGTATGGAATTTATATCAAACCCACTGATGTCTTTAAAACTAGATTATCCTGATCTTGTACCAGCATGTGGTGGTATGGGTTTTTTCTTTCCCCAAGGTGTTATCTTGCCCTCAGTTCCCGCTGCCACTGGAGACTTGCTTTGCAGTGGCTCTGGGAGATAGTCTGAATTTCTATCTCATTCCTGCCTGTAAAATAGGAGGTTTTTGGTATTCTCCCACCCTTTTATTCAACTGATGTATACTAAGAAGTGCTTTCCATCTTCAGGACCAGCTAAATAGTGACCTTAGCCCAAGGGACTTCATCTATTGTGATACAAATAGAGTTTACAAGATTCAGATGTGTGCTGTGAAGCCACACATCCTGCTAGCAGTCTGGCTAGTGAAGGGCCACCCTACTCTAATTCTCTGTAGTGTTCTACTTTCAAACCCTGCTAAGCATTTTACCCAAACGAGGCTACAGGCGAAAGTCTCTTCTTTTACTTTTCTTCTCATGTGTTTTCAGATGATCCAGTATTGCTACTGGAGTGTGGAGGAGAAGGTTAGGATATGACTGTGGAAAGTTTTGTCCTGCACTCATGGTTGCAGTAGGGATGGGGCTGGATGCCACCTCCATTCTTCCGGGATTCATCACCACAGCCTCTCTGGGGACCTTGTGCACCCTTGGTTCTGACACCTTGCAAGGCAGAGCTGGAAGTCATAGAGAGCCAGTGCTGTATGGTTTGTTGGCCAAGGTCCCACAGGTGCTGGGGATGGAGCCTGCAGGCTCTAAGGTGAGGTTAGATCTCTAGAATGAGGGAGAGAAAAGATATTTTTGTACGCATAAACCCACAACTTGGGTACTATTCACAGGGTGAAGTGTCATGAGGGTAGGGTTGGTTCTTCTCTCACCCCCCATCCCCCATCTTCCAGTAGGCCCCTAATAAATCGTTTGCAGTGTGATACCTTGGAACCATGACCTGAGATGCCTACAAGAGGGAGTCACACAGAGCAGCTCCTAACATTAGAGGATTTTGATCTGCATCTCGGTGCTAAAACTGTTAAAAAAGGAGACCTTGAAAGCTCATTGTAGACTTGTCCTTGGTCTCAGACAAAGTTAAAACCAAACTAATTTCGGAGAAGGGTTGTATTAGGAAGACAAAGGATGTTAAAGCTCATCTAATTTTCTACCCTACTCTTGAAGGGTTATTCCCACTCTGCAAAGTGGTTTCACTAGTGTAGGGTATTGGGGTCACATTGAGGTGACCTGCAAGTTGTCTTGATTTGCTGCAGCTTCATTACTGTTGAGGTTTTTTGAAGATTGATACCTTGCTGAAATCGGTAGTGATCTATGAGGTGTTAAGTTACCGAGGCAGCAATGCAAACCTTCAGCGGAGGCATAAGAATTCCTGTTATCTGAAGCTTATCTCTCATCTTACCCAGGGTAGAGTAATGCAACTTTCACAGCTAGCATCTGTCCTGGAAGGATTGTGTGGAGGCTAGGAGGCCTTAGTTAGCTTAAGCCCTGGAAATCTTTCAGCCGTCTTCACTCTAGAAATCTGCCTCAGTTTTCCTCATGGCAGTGAAGTTGTGCCCTGGTGTAATTTGTTCCTGCCTGTACTTTAAACATGAATCCCTTAATAGACTCCAAGCAAATCTGAAGAACAGCTGATATTTATCGGAGTCCTAGGAAGCCTTTGGCCAGACTTCTTCAGTGGCTCTTCTGAGGGTGAACTGCCCGCAGCAGTAGGCAGTTCAAAAACGCTTCCTTAGTGTTAGGAGGGAGAAACTCTCCATTGAAGACCTACTGATGTTCCCATCAGGGAAGTGGCATGGGCCGCTTTGCTTGTCAGCAAGGCTGTCTTGGCGAGTACTAGAGGTGTGGTGGCTACTCTGGAGGCAGTTAAAGTTACTGTATAGGGCGTGTGGAAGGAGTCTCTGCATAAAGTGCAGTCAGAGGCACCTAGTACATTGAGATAAGCACGGGGCTGTCCCGTCAGCTAATTAGAAAAGCGTGAGTTGTCAGGCTGGAAATCTAAGGTACCATTTTTGGATTAGGGGGAAGCTCAACTACAGGACAACGCTAATTACTGATTTAAAACAATCACAGTGATTGAGCAATGTTCCCGGGCGCTAAAGAAACATTATTGCCTACTTAGGGTGACAGGTGAACAAAAGGGAGAGCCCATCTGTCAGTTGCTGGGTGGGTGTCTCCTGCAAACTGCCTTTGTCTCTAGGAAAGGGTTGCTTTCTTCTTCAAGTAGGACACTCGATGTTTTACTTGCCACCTCATTATCTCCGAGGGTTTGAACAACGAAGAATACTTTGAGCTTGGAGACTGTCAGTACAGCTGCTTTATCCACTGCTACTTGCACATGGAGGGAAGGGTAGGTTTGAGTGCTCAGTGAGTGTCATGCTTTGTAAAGGCCTGATACCAAATCTCCTCTGGTCTGGGAATAGCTGTACAGGTTGAAGCAAAAATAGAGGAGAACGAGTGGACAAAGGACTAAGAGTTTCTACCCTTCCTGCAGAGCTGCAGTTTGACACTGCTTTGCTGATGAGATCTCCATCTAGTCTTTGCAGGACGTGAGTTCTAGGTGCTGTTCTAATTGCTCTGAACCTCTTGCCCAAGGCGGCTTGGCTGGCAAACCCAATAGTTAAGTATTTACACTGACCACCTTCCAGTAGCAGTGAACTGCTGCAGGTTTGATGCCTGGTAGCTTTTATACTTGCTGCATTTGGCTAGGGTGGAGATCTCTTGAAGGAGGAGAGGAGTTCTTTGTTGTGGAAAGTCAAGGTTCAATGAAATTTCTGTCTAATGTACCTTGAACTAATTTTAAACTGAAGTTTGCATGCATTTAGGTCCTGAGACTTATTGGTACAACTGTATTGCTGTGTTATTTCTACAACTGCTGGGCTATAGCTAACCACATACACAAAAAAGGACACCAAAGAAGTGTTGTCACTTTTGCAACTTGTTTACAAGTTAAAGTTATTGGGTGGAAGTAGGTACAGAGGTCCCTTAAGGTGACTAGAAAGACCAGTGGCACTGGCTCTTGCCTACAGTGATAATGAGCGGCAGCAATATTTTGTCTCTCTGCAAGTTTGTGTCTTGAGTTAGCTGTGTTAGAGTAGTGGACTGGGAAGGTTGGGGACGCCACTTGTTTGTTGGCAAATGAAGATCGCGGAGAAATGTGACAAAGATAACTCAGCCTGGGGACTAGAGCAGAAGAGAGTGGGGCATAATTTTTAAAGTTGAATAGTTATGTTGGAAGAGCTCCCAAGTATAGACAAGCCTCCAGGAAAATAGTAGTGCATTCTTTATGCTTCAGGTTTCCTTACTTGTTGCAAGAAGAAGATGATTTAAAATTTCCTGTGAAGTTATCCTAAGATAAAGTTTTACTTGAGAATTGCAAATAACGGAGTTTCATGTAGTCTGAGGTCAGTGAGGGTCTCCTAAGCACTGAAAAAAGTTCACTGACTTATGTATGCAGTTTAATGTTGCCACAGCATCTTAGCTAAAAAGTATTTCCTTATTACTGTTTGGATAGACTTATTATACGTGCTGAGCCAGTTGCTTTGCTGTGAATTGTACCAGCTTTTATGGTGTTGTGGTGGTAGTATCTAGGCTGAGTAACCTTGGGCTGTTCAGTCTTTGTCATCTTTCTCCTTTAAATTCATCATTTTGAGCTCCAAGCTGGCATTAAACTTAAACCTCTCTAGTGGCTTTCTACTGGTGATGGAAAATGTAAGTGTTGCTGACAGAGGCTTTTACAAAGTACATAGTTTTGATGGCTTATTAGTGAAAGAGGGAGCTTTATTTTTGCAGTGACAGTTGGGATGGTGGGGAGAATAGGCTTTTTCTCTTGGATTATCTTGTCTGCATGTTGACATTATGTCAAATGTAGCCTAGCCTATCTCCGCGAGTGTAAACTGCAAGCCTAGGAGGAGCATTGGAGAAAACCCTTGCTTTGGAGCCTATATTCACGACCCTTCTCAAAACTTGGACGAGCTCCAAACACAGAACCTGTACAGCTGAGTTGTTAGTTTTGAATTCTGCATGACTGTGCTTCTGTGGGAAGAGGTTGTACTCAAAATCCTAGTCCTAAATTGTTTGTATCTTGTAACATTGGCTACCCAAAACCCGTGGCATTTAAATTTTGAAGGAACAGACGTGGACCACTGGGGCTGAGACTGTGGCTTTGTGTTTTTCAAAGCTTGTTATGTGGGGAGCATCTGCCCGGTTGATTTCCAACTTGATGGGATATAGCAGCCATATGCTTTGTTGACTGGGAGGTTCATTTTTTGTCGGCTTGGGTTTGGTTTTCTCAGGTGGTATTTTTTCCACTTCCTCCTGTGAGGAAGAGGGGGAGTCAACAGACTTCCTAACATGTGTGGAAAAGCTTTCTTTTTTTTTAGTTAAAAAAAGTGCAACTTAAACACCTGTTGTCTGGTAGATACAAGCCATCTTGAGCCTTTCCTCTTGGCTTATTATTACTGTTTTCCCCAGGATTCAAAGGTATTTCTGGCGCTCCTCCCTTGTATACTTTTGATGGTGGTGCCATAATGCATAGTGGATCTTCTTTAGACTACAGTCTTCAAGATTATGACACAAATCTGTTCTTCTGTAGTGCATCATAATTTTTGTCTTATGCCTTCCTTCACATGTTCGAAAAATGAGGAACTTGGAGAGAAATTTGTTTATGTTAGTTTGCTTAAAAGATTGTTTCTGTGCCTCTAGGCAGAGACTTACAAACTCTTAAATGAAAACCATGTAGAAGAAAGACTTGAAACTTTTGAGTGTTCCTTTCTCATGGCAGGATGGCAGCTAATGGTTTCTTGGATGTGTTGAGACTTGCCTATGGGTAAAGTTAATAAAAAATGGCTATTCTGTGGCAACTAAGTCATTCACACCCTCCTGTAATCTGAATTTTCAAGTTTAAGCAAGTTCCACATTTCCATTTTAAAAGCAGTTAGGGGACTTTCTTCACCAAGTTCTAACCAGTTTAACAGAAGAGTCCCCTTTTGAACACCTGTGCAGCTTCTGGAGTCCAGAAGCAAACCACACAGCTAACCTGAAAGGTTTCAGCTAGGACATGGTAGCTGCTAAGTATCATTTACCTGCCCCTTCTCCAGTAGCTCTCTGCTAGCGACGTGTCCAGTGAAATGCTGCCCTACTGTGTGAAAACCCTTCTGTTAGATGCTTAAGAAACTCCCATGTGTAACACTGGCTCGCATAACTGCAGCGCCTGCAGCAAGGAGCAAGACCAGCCCATGCTAGAGGGCAGGGCAGGGGCCAATATTCAAAGGTACAGACAGGGAGACTCGGAGGAAAGCTTCTGCTGTGCTTTTATGATTGCTTGAAGCAACCCTGTTTTTTTTTTTTTTTGTCTGTGCTGCCATGGGTAGTCGGAGCTGTGTCATGAACCGTTTTGGTTGAGCACAGGAAAGCTCAGCACTGCTTTCAGAGTTGGTGCTCAACTGAAACAATTGAGAAACTGTAGCTTCAGCGATAAGAAAAGGCATGGCTTTCCTCTGGTTTGGAACCAGTATCTCTTAGAAAGAAAAAAGGAGTTGCTCTAACGGTATCGATTGGGGTGTTGTTGACAATTTTAGAATTTGGAGTCAAATCAGTCTTGAAGTGACTTGAAGCAAAATGGTGAGAGTTTGATATCTTCTTAGAAGGTTCGTCTTGGGGTTGTGATCACAAGCAGTAAGCTGTCATGGCACTGGCAAAAACCCCTAGGTGCTGCGTGTGCAGGTGCAGCTAATGCTTCCTTGCGGCTCTGGAGGGTGAGATTTTGCTGGTGAGGAGGGAGTTTATTCTACCAGTACACACGATGCCTTCTGGCTGATGGTAGGGTTTGCTGGGCAGTTGGCTGAGGTGAGTCCCTGGATGTACAGAACCAGTTTTGATTACCAACAGCCAGCCAGGGTTGGAACTGGCTGCCTGGAACGGAGGGATCTGCTCTCTGGTGACTCCTGCCTGAGGAATAGGCAGTGCAGGCAGCTGGGACATGCCTGGCAGAGCTCGTAAGGTTAGGGAAGCTCAAGACCACAAACCTTTGTGCTGCCTCTGGATGCTGTATTGGTAAGATGTGGCAGTTTTTAAGTCTGGCCAAGGAGGATGGAGGTGAGATAATGAACTGAAATAGTCTGCAGTGTGAGGTGTGCTTTTGTTTCCAGGCTAGGGTTCTTGTGTGCATCTTATCTGCTGCCAGATCCACTTTGCTGTATTAAGACTTTTGCGAAGGCCTTATTTGCTCAAACAGAAGGTATTTAGATTTGCTGCCCCAGTGCTTCCAATTAGTGAACTTGTGCCTCCAGCTTCCTTCCAGTTGTTTATTAAACCAGGTGTCTGCTCCGCAGCCTCTTCCCTTGCTCTGAGCTTGACCTGCTTTCCTTAGGCTGGCGGAAAAACTAGGGCAGATTTCTAGATTTAGGTATTATTAGACAGGAAACAAAAAGACACTCTGGATTTCTATCACACTCTCCTAAAATAGCTAACCTGTGAGAGGGAGTGCTTCAGGAAGCAGTATGGTGATGTCGGGAGCCCTGGTCTGTGGGAGGGTGGAGGACAGGCCTGAGGTCTGTTCCCTGGCTACCTGGAGGGATTCGTTTGGCTGCAGATGGAGGGACAAATGAAAAAGCTGCAGCTGAAAGATGCAGGAAAGATGGGGAGGGACTCTTTATCAGGGAGTGTAGTGATAGGATGAGGGGTAACGGTTTTAAACTGAAAGAGGGTAGATTTAGATTAGATATTAGGAAGAAATTCTTTACTGTGAGGGTGGCGAGGCACTGGAACAGGTTGCCCAGGGAAGTTGTCAGTGCGCCATCCCTGGAACATCCCTGTTCAAGGCCAGGCTGGATGGGGCTTTGAGCAACCTGGTCTAGTGGGAGGTGTCCCTGCCCATGGCAGGGGGGTTGGAACTAAATGATCTTTAAGGTCCCTTCCAACCCAAACCATTCTATGATAACCAAACCCTAGACATAGCCACTCTTTTTAGACACAAGCTAAACTTTACTTCACAGATGATCCTGTGCCTCTGAGTGGAGCAAAGTTTGTCCTGGCCTTTCTTGTGTGTGGCCTTGGTTCTCAGGACACCGCGGGCACTGTTGATTGAACTGCGTTTACACTATAGCACTAGGCCAGGCTGTTTCCTGGGCGTGTGTAGTTGGGATATAACAGGATTCAGCCTGGAAACACTTGAGCACCAAGTTTTTGAAAAATGCTTGTTTTACGTTCCTGGAGCCCAGTGTTAGCGCTGTACCTTGCCGGCCAGCTGATGGCATTGATTGCTGAAGGCCAACAGTCAAAACAGGATCCAGACCTCTTCCTGCTTTCACTTCTTAAAGCAGATGTGTTTTCCTGGTGACCTGCGTAAGGATTTTGTCTCTGCCTTTGTGGGTGGATGGTGACGGTGGTAGTGGCAATAATATTGATTACTAATCAGTCCTTACTTAAGCTCCAGATTTACTGGCACTAAAGCTTCGAGGCAACTGATGGGTAACTGCTGTTGTAAAGAATAACCAAAGGTTTTTGTCCTGACCTACCTTGTCTGATTCCTTAAAATAGAACAATGCTGCATGTATCCAGCTTATCACAGCTTCGCAGCTGTATATGAATAACCTATTTTGTGACATGCTTTCAATCTTTTTTTTGCTCCAGTCTTAATTTAACCTATAATACTGTTCTTTTTCACTTCTTTCAGAATGGACTGCTGAATTGGGAATTATTGCAGACTCAACAGTACAGCACAGCTCGTTGCTTCGTCTATTACTAGTTATTTAAATTGGACTTTTAATATCCTGCCAGCTGCTGTTCACACACACATGGTGCATTGTTGCCGTTCTCAGAATTGCATCTTTGAAACCCAGACCCTCAGTAACCTTCATCGAACAAAGAGGCAACCTCCTGCGTACGTTTATAGAGGGATTTTTCGGACCTACTGCCCTCTAGCTTTCTTGCTGGTGCTGTATTTCTAAGACACTATGGAGCCCAGTATGGAGTACTGCTTAGCGCAGGTGCTGCAGAAGGATGTTGGAAAGAGACTTCAGGTTGGCCAGGAATTGATAGATTACTTCTCAGATAAACAGAAGTCAACTGATCTTGAACATGATCAGACTATGCTGGATAAAATGGTTGATGGACTGGCCACTTCTTGGGTAAATTCCAGCAATTATAAGGTAAGATTTGTCAGATGGAATGTGATTACAGTCAGAAGTTTCAATGTCAAGTGCTACTTGATCTAAGTGAAACCTGTACTGTAGACTTTCTAATATACTATTCTGTAAGCTGATAATTATGCCAAATCAACAGTTCATGACCCATTTTGTCGTAGTTGATAGCCAATATGATACTGAGGACAAAAGGCAGTAAGAATTAATTAATTGGGGTTTTAATAAATGGATTTACATTTGGTGTTCATGCTCTGTACTGTCCTGGTTTCTTTGTGTCTTGTTAGCTGGTGACATGCTTTGATCATCCCAGTAGTTATCAATGTTGATGATTTCCTGCCATATTAAAAAAAGTTTATAAAACTGCAGTATTTTTCACTGTCATTAAATCTTGCTAGACTTTTTTTCCCCATTTTCTGTGGGGAACGTAAGTATAATTGATCTACTGCACTCAGCTCAGGAAAGGTAATGTGTGTTTATGTATGTATGTTCTGTTGGATTTGACAGTGTTGCAATGAGTTGGTAGGACATGGAACTCCACTGCCTTGTTATCCCTGTCAAGTTGCTTCATCTCCCTACAGATCTTAGTGAGGAAGTCCTAACATTCCCATGTGGAGAGGGGAGGGGTTCTCAGCTGTGGCTTGGAGAGCTGTCCTGGTCCCTTCACGAGGCACTCTGACAAGTATAGGGTACTTAAGCTGTTATATGGGATATAACTGGAGACTTTATTCCTTTCTGATAAGTCCAGAAAAATCTGAGAGTTAAAGTTCCTAGAGAGCTGAGCCTGAAGCTGTTCAACTGGGAGTCGTACTGGAGTTCTTTCCTGTAGAAGTGAAGGAGAGACTAGCCGTGTAGGTTGCAAGCGCTCTGGAGCTGAATGCTCTCAGATCAATTTACACTATTTTTAACGGAAGTTTTGATTGAGAAGTGGTTGTGAGATTGCAGTGTACTGGTCAATGTGTTCTCCACAGCTGCATTTTTTTCTTTTAATTTTTGTCAACAAACAGCTGTGGCAGAAGCTTTTTGGCATGTAAGGGGAAGAAAAACCAACAAACCACCAAAGCCAATATAGTCTCAATAGAGGATCTGAGCTGAGCACATGAAGAAATCTTAGTTTGTTGTCATTAACAAGTAGTGTACATATATTTTTTCTGAGAGCATTGCATGTTCTTATTCCCCCTTTTATTGCTAACTGGATTTCTCTTAGACTTCCATGATTCCTAGTGGAAAGGTAACCCAAGCACAGTAAACTTGAAATAGTTACAAAATGTGCTGTTTGCATGGATTTTATGAAGTTATGTGGATTGCAGAGCTATGCAGTACTTTGCACTTCCAGCATCACACTTTGCTTGCAGAATTTCTTTAAGCATAACTTGTTCTCTCTCTCTTCCAACCCCCTTTCTGGTCTTTTGTCTGCTAAACTAAACACTTAAAATGTTCACTGTGGTATTCATTCTCCGGTAACAAACTAGTGGCACTTCTGTACTGCAGTGAGTCTGTTCTAGAACTCATGCTGCTGAGCTGACTGTTCATTAATGTGCGTGTTCTATAGATAGCATTTGCTGTGCTTAATAAGTTTTAGTAAGCATAACAGAGGCATGTCTTGGGTGTCTGGAGGATGTTTTCTCAGTGAATGAGTATAATGGAGGATGTGAAACCTTTGAATGGGGCAAGCCGACTATCTGGAGGTTAGTGATGTAGTGAGGTCTGCTTCAGTATCCGACCAAGGCTTAGTGCATCATCGTATGCCAATCTCTTCCTTTTGTTTTAGTGCCTAAATTTGTGTTATTGTTGCCTTTCTTCCTGACTGCTTCTGGTGTTGGGGGTTCAGAAGCTTAGCTCTGTGTGGCGAGAGGGAGAACAGGGTAGCTGGTGTCATCTGATCCAGTTCATGGATAAGCGTAACAACCCTGGGAGTGAAAGGCCAAGCATCGCTGCCCTAGAATAGCCATCTGGAGAGCTAAACTGCAGTTGTTTGGTCACAGTTGAAAAAGCCATTATATTTGCAGTCTGTTTCTCTGTTCACCTCACTCCCTTCATTTGAAAAAGTATTAGCTTAAAATGAAGACTGAGATCATCTGCATGATCTGAAATTTCCTGACACTTCAGAGATAAAATGTGTGTTCTCAGACTGGCTTTGGGTAACAAATCCATTATCTTGGGAGAGTATCCAGTTGATTCATGGCTCCTGCCTGTCTAGGACTCTTCTAACTAAACACTTGCGCTTATACATTATTACTGGGGAAACATCAGCGAGCGAAAGAGAAGTGACATCTCCGTGGCAATCCAGTTCCATTTGGATTAAAAGGAGCCTCAATTGATGGTGAAATTACTATGCCTTTACAGGGAGGGCTTAAACTGTCTCACTCACGGAATCTTCAGAGTTGGAAGGGACCTCTAGAGATCATCTAGTCCAACTCCCCTGCTAAAGCAGGATTGCCCAGAGCACATTACTCAGGACTGCATTCAGGCGGGTCTTGAAAATCTCCAGAGAAGGGGACTCCACAACCTCCCTGGGCAGCCTGTTCCAGTGCTCTGTCACCCTCACCGTAAAGAAGTTTTTCCTCATATTTGATCGGAACTTCCTATGTTCTAACTTGTGCCCATTGCCCCTTGTCCTGTTACTGGGAACCACTGAAAAGAGCCTGGCTCCATCCTCCTTAAACCCACCCTTTAGATACTTGTAAACATTAACAAGGTCTCCCCTCAGCCTTCTCTTCTCCAGGCTAAAGAGTCCCAGCTCTCTCAGCCTTTCCTCGTAAGGGAGGTGCACCAGTACCTTAATCATCTTAGTTGCCCTGCGCTGGACTCTCTCCAGTAGTTCCCTGTCCCTCTTGAACTGGGGAGCCCAGAACTGGACACAGTATTCCAGTTGTGGCCTCACCAGTGCAGAGTAGAGGGGGAGAATGACCTCCCTTGACCTGCTGGCCACACTCTTCCCTATGCAGCCCAGAATTCCGTTGGCCTTCTTGGCGACAAGGGCACATTGCTTGCTCATGGATAATTTACTGTCTACCAAGACCCCCAGATCCTTCTCCTCAGAACTACTTCCCAGCAGGTCCACCCCTAACCTATACTGGTGCTTAGCATTCTTCCTCCCCAGGTGCAGGACCTTGCACTTGCTTTTGTTGAACCTCATTAGGTTCTCCTCTGCCCAGCTCTCCAGCCTGTCCGTCACGCTGGATGGCAGCACGGCCCTTTGGGGTGTCAGCCACCCCTCCCAGTTTGGTATCATCAGCAAATTTGCTGAGGATGCACTCTGTCCCCTCATCCAGGTCATTAATGAATATATTGAACAAAATTGGACCGAGTATTGACCCCTGGGGGACACCACTGGTTACAGGCCTCCAACTAGACTCTGTGCCGCTGATCACAACCCTCTGAGTCCTGTCACACAGCCAGCTCTCAATCCACCTCACGGTCCCCTCATCTAGCCCATACTTCCTCAGCTTCCTAATGAGGATGTTATGAGAGACAGTGTCAAAAGCCTTGCTGAAGTCAAGGTAGATGACATCTGCTGCTCTGCCCTCATCCAGCCAACCAGTTATAACATCGTAGAAGGCTATGAGATTGGTCAAGCATGATTTACGCTTGGTAAATCCATGTTGACCACTTCCAATAACTTCCTGTTCCTCATTGTGCTTGGATATGACATCCAGAATGAGTTGCTCCATTACATTCCCAGGGACAGAGGTGAGACTAACTGGTCTGTAGTTCCCCGGGTCCTCCTTCTTGCCTTTTTTGAAGATTGGAGTGATGTCAGCCTTCCTCCGGTCCTTAGGCACCTCTCCTGTTCTCCATGACCTCTCAAAGACGATGGAGAGTGGTCTAGCAATAATAGCACTCGTTGGCATACAAGTTGGAGCTGTGTAAGTCATAACCATCATTGACATTTTTAGGCTTTGGTGTTTTTTGTACATTGTTTCTATTTTAACCTGTCACTATTTTATGAAGTCCTTGACCTCAGCACTGGGATTGGAGACAATACAATCTTCCCTTGCAAGTGATGTAGCAAAAAAGCAATGATGGAGGGGGAAGAGATGCTTCTCTTTTCCTTGGTGCTGTCCAAGTCTGTAAAAGCATCATGTGTGAAACAGTGAGACCTAACACCCTTCTGATAGCACTTAGAACTCTGAAACTCTTTTTACAAATGGCCTTGTGACCTGGTCACTGATCCCTGCTTCATAACAGGCAGGTACTGCCTTAGGTACAGAAGGCACTTGAATAGTTGAGGATACTTTTCAAGTCAAGGAAACATGAGGGTTGTTATATGAAGCAAGGCACTAAGGTCCAGTGGAAGACCACTGGCGTATCTGTGCTTGAACTGCACCCAACAGGCATTGCCTGGTCTGTGTTTTCCCAGCAGTACTTATGGGTAGGTGGAAGACAGAAGAATGGTGCAGAGTGAAAAGGTGAATTCTCTTTGAGAGCTCTTGCTCAGTTACTTAAAGCAAGCAGCTTATGTTTTCATGGGGACTAGGAGTTGCAGGACATATTAGCGAGGTTGGGCTGGGGAAGGTATTGCAGGATGCTGCAGAACAAAGAGGAATCCTGCCTCTGTTTGTTTCTTCACGTGCTTTGTTTGCTCGGTCTGTGCTGTTTCAGGATGGTGGTTCTGCTTGACTCCGTTTCTTCCCCTGCTAAGCAAAAAAGAGAGCGCTGTTTTGCAGAGCTTTGAATCCCTGAACAATAACTAAGGCCTGCATTGAGCTGTCTTGAGACATGAAACAAAACAACACAGCAGTGTCAGGGGCTTCAGCATGTCCTCTCAGCTTCACAATCCTATAGCAAGGGGAGAGAGCTGAAATCATCAGTAATTTCTCGATGAACAATCTCACTTTGAGCTGCTTGCGGCAGTATTTAATAATGCTGATGTTAAGTATGCAGGATCTCCTGACTCATCTGTGGCTGACGTGCTTTTCTCAGTACCCAGACAATGATGTACCGTTGATGTTCCATTTTGAGGTGTAGTGTAAGGGAGTATGTCCAGGATCTTAAAGTAGTTTTCTACCAGCCTGATATTCCTAGAGGTGAACTGAGGGTGTTTGGCAGTCACCTTCTCTTGCCTGCTGCTCCTCAACAGGAGAGTATTGTACCGTCTCCTCCATCTAGCAAAGGGGATGAGGTTTCTTGCAGCTTTCTCTTCCCTGTGGTGTGTGGTCTGTGCTGTTGGAACTGAGGTTTACACTGGAAGTAGCCCTTGGTATTGTTGGTTTGTTTTTGACTAGCAACACCCAAGAGTGAACTCAGCTTAGAGATTTGGTGGCAACAGAGACTTCAAGCAGGTCAGGGTCCATCAAATCGAAGAGAGGTTCTAATCAATGTTTTCTCATGTTGCAGAGTGGTAGGAGAGGCCAGTTTGACGTGAAACTAGGTGGAGGTTTGCAGTAAGGACCTGGATGAAACTGGGTTTTTTCCTGCACTTTGGCAGGTAGCAATTTTTTGGCACTGCATTACTCTCGCTGCACAGGCTATGCTTGCCAAGGAGAGTATCCTGCCGTTGTATGGGGTGTCCCTTTGCCCCAGAGCAGCTTGGTCTGTGTGAGGCTCTCTGCCCAGCAGCTTGCAGGACTGGGCTTTGCCTGTGAAAGGGGAGTTAGGAATGGACATGGTTAACAGACCTGTGTGGCTGAGGACACTTCCACTTGTGAAGGCCTCCTGGCTGTGCTGGTAGACCCAGGCTGTCAGGGTGAGAGATGTGCATGGCTGTGTCCTGAGGTTTGTTTGTGTTCATGTGTGCAGGATTGCAGACTTGATTTGTTTAGCTCCTTAGCTGATTTTGTTACTTACAGAGACAGCATCTCTTTAAAATAAAATGTATGGTGAGATGTTACGGAGAATTTTTTTTTATGGTGAAATATTGCAGGGCAATTTTATTTACTCTGACAAAACTCCTAATAGTGTTAGAGAAGGCAGCCTTCCATTCTGATCTGTGTCTGAATATCAAGCATTACAAGAGCATGCTTCACTGAGCTGAAGGGAAATAAAACTTACATGCATAAATTAGCTGGCTTTCTTAAACTGTGTATTGAATAAATTTTTTTCGTCTTCTCTAATTGAGGGGTAGAACAGATGGTGCAGGCTTAGTTTAAAGTGGCATCTATTAGAGTTACTTAAGCTGATGAATGGTTGTTCACTGTAAGCATACATTTGTTCTCTGTACTGTGTTTATTTTGGTTGAAATTTGGTGGAAGAAATCCCGATTTAAGAAATAATTATCATGCATGGTTATGGGTTGATATGATAATTTGGTAAGTGTGTTTGAGTATTTAATGCACAGGGGGGAAAAAAGACTTCACCATCTGGGGAAGAAAAAAGAGAATTGTAAAGGGTTTCCAAGTAGCTGCTGTTAGCTGGTGAGTTTTGGGATGCTGAGGGATACATGGGGATCAGTAATATATATCTGCTAAATATTAATTTAGTAGTTTCATCCCTGAAAACCTCTTTACCATGAAGCTGCAACGGCTAATAAAAATGAATTTGAATTAGTTTTGATACCTGAAAGGTATGAGAAATGGGCTATAGAGGAAGAGTGATCTTGACATCTGACTTGTGAGTAGAGCCTATTCCTTGGGTATGCCTGTATTGCAAAAGGTATCTTGGCAAAAAGGGCCTTTGGCTCCTCTCATGTGGGGAGAAGAGCTATCTTAGTAAGGGCTAATGAACCACTGGGCTTGAGCTGCATTTGCAGAGTGTGCCCAGTGCTTGATTTTTAGGATCCTGTGCTGGCATACTCCTAATAGGTGGGTTTTCCTGCCTTAAAGTTATGAAAGAGGAGAGTTTTGCCTCCGGGATATCCAGTTTCCTGTAGACATTAATGTAGTTAATTCCAAGTCCAGCTGATCACTGATTTTTTTTTTTTTCTGTGGCTGTAGTATCTGGGCCTGCCTTTCTAACACTTACCACTCTGTGTGGTTATTTGATCAGATTGTGGTGCAGCTCTTACCTATTTGGTATCAGCAGGATGGGGAATGCCATAGAGGATGCACTGCAGAATAGGAGATCTGTAGCAGCTGGGGTAGATCAAATTTAGTACTAGCTTTAGTCCTCCTTATTCAGAACAGGAAAAAATGGACTGCTGTAATTTTCCTGTGTCTTTTTCTTAACGCTTAAAAGGTAATAATGAGTGGCTGTAGCAGGAAGGGTTGTCCTCTTCCAGATGGGGTGGGAAGAACTGTAGTGGAATAGTAATACTTAGTGTTTTATATACAGTGTGGATGTGATACTGGTTGCATAAAACAAACAAAAAGTTTGTGAGCCTGTGTGTAGGAGACAATGGTATCTTTCAGTTGTTTACCAAGGTATTACAAAATCAATATAAATAGTGAGAACCTACAGGATCCCAAGGGAGTGTGGAGAGTGGAGACCCAATGTTGAAATAAATAGGACAGAAATTTGTTTCCATAGTAGCTCACACAAGGTCTGTCGAACTTGGTATCCCCTCTCTTGGTGGTTGGTAGCGGATTGTGAGAGATAACAAGAAAAATCGGATATAAAGTAAATGTATCCCTTGCATATTCTTCTGGCTTGTGGAGATTTGAGCCCCTGACTTTGCTTTCTGACCAGATTTATATTACATTCCCATGGGATTTTAGTGTTGGGACTGGCTCAGGGCAAGAGTGTTGTTTATGGCTATTTTTTTTCTTTAGAGACGTTTTCTCCTTTAAGTGCTTGGTAGTGTGGCCACCTCGGCATTGGCAAGGCCAAACAGGCTCTTGGTTGGGACTGAGAGTCTGGTCAACACACAACAGACTAAATTGAGAGGATAAAGCTATTCCTTTAATGCTGGTGTAGTGTTTCAGTTGCAGCACTTCAGTGCTTGTCACTAGGGTTTATTCAGAGGTCTAACACAGTTCGCTAGCTCTTGGGAAACCTTGGGTCTGTAACTTGACTGCAGGCTGAGAGTCACAGCTGATGCATCGGTGGAAAAGACAGATTATTGGGGATTTATTTCTGTGGGGATAAGGGGACTAATGCTATTGTACAGTGCCTTGTTGGGCCTTGTGGTGGCATGTGTTGTACAGTTCTAGTTGCCTGTCTGCAAGGAAGGAATTCAAGTTGGAACAGGTGCAGGGAAGGGCTAGTGTGGTGTTTAGGGGATTGGAGAGCCTGGCTGACCATAGGAGATTAAAAGTTTCGCTTGTTTAGTTTACAGTATGAAGGCTGAGAGGGAATATGACTGCTGTCTATAAATACATCAGAGGGGTGAACATCAGGGAGGGGAAAGAACTGTTACAGCTAAAGGGCAAGGTTAGTGCAAGAACGAATGGGTATGAACTGGCTGTGGGTAAATTTAGGCTGGATGTGAGATGAAAGTTGCCTGCAGCAAGAACATTGAGGGACTGGAAAATTCTTGGAGAGGAATAGATAAGGACAAGACATCTATTTGGGTTTAAGATCATCATCTTGTGATGATTTTGAATAGTTTTTATACAATATAGAATAACAGGATTATGCACAGTAATAGGGAAAGTTCATTTCAGTCCTTTGTATGGTAGAAGAGGTATGATACTGTGCCTGAAACTGCTATAACACTGTGAATAAACACAAATATTTTAAGAAGTGTACTGATTTTGGTCCTCGGAAATCCCGAAGTGACTTACAGAGACTGTTCCTGCTGTGCCTGAGGATCATGTGCCTGTTATCTCTGGATTAGAATTAGCAGTGGCTCATACGCACGTGTGATCCAGCTCTCCTCGAGTTTAGCAGGCAGCTGGTTGAGTAGGGGAGAATCCTTTCCCCTGATGTGGTGACTCCTGCCTGAGGATCGTTGCCTGAACTGGAGGCTAGTTGCAGTGGTGGGTTTACTGGCATCTTGACTTATGTCTATCTGGGTGATACGGGCAGAGACTCTAAATGGTTCAGTGGAGTTCTGTTCTCTTGATGCTGAAAGAAATACTAATCAGACCCTTGCGTCCCATACCAATACCAGCTTCACCTGCCTGTTAGTTTCTCAGCTAAAAGTACACGCACTCTTCCGTGTCTTCTTTGTGGGACTATTCCTTGAAATTTTCTTGAAGCTTTTCTTGTCTTACTCTTTGAACTTGAGCATGAAAAATGACTTAGTGACAATCCCACTGGAAGTGGGATTTAGTTGCACCTGACTTTGCCTAGTTTTAATTAAATCATTTTGTAAGCAGAGAAGTTTTATGAAGTCTCACTTCCTTTGTTTTTTTCTATGTAGGTTTACTGGTGTTTAATGCTGTGGTTTTCCTCATGCTGAAGTTTTTTGCTTAGTGGAACCTCTTTTGCTTGGTTACTATATTTGTAAGAGCATAATATCTTTGGGATCTTTATTTTTCTGTACCACATTTGGTTGGAGTTTGAAATCAGTTAAAGAATCTGGAAATTATGGGGAGAGGGAAGAATATATGAATGATGAACAATATAACAATATCGTCCTTAAAAATCAGACTGACAAATACCTGTTATATAGTAATAAAGATACGTATATTTCCTTCATCCTGGCACATTTTTTTTTCAACCTTCTAATGTGTCCTTAACATTAAGTGCACCTGTGTTAGTTTTTGGAGGACGAGCCCACTAGACTAGGGAATCTGGTGGAGGGATTCTTTCTGTTTCTGATATGTGATTCTGGCTTTGGCAGCCCTTTCTGTGGCAGCAGTTGCATTTTGGGAATGAAAGGTAAGAATCCCTGTATCGTAGGAGGATCAGCTCATAGGATCACAGGATAATTTGGGTTGCAAAGGGTCCTCAAGGGCTCATGTAGTTCCATCCACTGTATTATTGTTTACAGTCAAGGCCTTAAAACTTGTTACCTAACTTGGTTTTTGAAGAAAATTTATTATCACTTAAGTGGTAAGCGTCCCAGTGTTAGAAGGGCCTGCATGAATTGACTCCCATGTAAGTGCTTTTGGGATGCCGGTGATGACAGCACAGCAGTTTGGGTTTGTCTTAAAGGTATGTGAGCTGACTCTAATGTGAGCCACCCAAGGTACCAGTGACAATCTGGTTGAGGCTGAGCACAGTTGGGTTTGTCCTGCTGCTTGGCTCACTCAGAGCTCCAGGTTTCTGATGGCCAGGCTGTGCTGTGTGTGAGTTTGTATAAAGCTACCTCATGTATTTGTATCCCATGTGTCGTCTGCTCTGCGGCCGTATCATTAAATGCAGGAGGGAAGGTGTGGAACGCTCTGGAGACATGTAGTCTCTGATTTTTTCCAAGTGAATGTTACCTCCCACGAATTGTTCATTACTTTCCTCCTAGATCAGATCTCTTTTAACTAGACAAAACCTGCTATGTTCCTCATTTGGTATTGCTTTTGTGCCAAATATGAAACTTTAAAACAAAGCAACATTTGAGTATTCAAGAATCAGAGCAAAGAGTCCCAGTTATCAGAGCGTGGAAAGCAAGATAATTTTTTATAGTGTGGCTGGGAGTTTAGCCAGAGGAAAGAATGTGTAGGATTGGGCCCTGAATTAAGTGTGAGAAAGAAAATTTTCATGCTTAGTAATGCTTTTTCATCTCCAAAGGTAGGTCTCTTTTTTTTTTTTTTTCAGAAGTTTGTGGAAATATTGAGAAATTAGGTGGTGGAGTCCCATCCTGCCATACCCGTCTTGTGGCTGGTTCTGCTCAGATGGGCAGGACGTGCACCCAAGTGGGAAGGCTGGCAGGATCTCTTCGGGGACCTGGAAGCGTTGCAAGGTTAACTGTGGTGTTGCCACCTTGCCAGGCTAAGAGTGTTTGTGCCTGTCTGCTGGTGGTTGAGAAACCTGGTAGTAGCAAATGTAAAACCCGAAGTTGCTTCTACTCAGTGTATTTTGAAATTACAGTGTTTGAGCAATATCTGCATTTAGTGTGAATTGTATGTTAGAAACCAGCTCTTTCTGCTAATTGTCTTAGTTGGAACTATATTTCATTAAAAGATAGTATTTTTGCTTTGTATTGTCATGACTCTCCACTTGACTAATATCAAGTGACATAGCCATGATGGGTCTAATTGGAAATCTTACCACAAATGGAGGCATCACTGGTTATGCAGTGATGTGGAACAAATGTCTGCTTTTAACAGTTTAGGAGACCATTGGGAGCTTAAATAAAGGGGATGCTATTTAAAGCTGAACGTTACAGGCTTTTACTGATGTGCACCCACCACCGAAGTTACCCGATGGAGCCAGACCTGCTTAGAACATAATTTCTGTAATTCCTTTATAAATATAGACAATGCTAGATTTCACATTGGAATTAAGAAAGTGTACCTGAGTTTTGGAGGGAATCCTGTTTGCTCATAGCTGAGGGAGTTGGTCCTGTTGCACCAACTTACTTATCCTACTACTCCTCAATAAACAATGTATCTGTGCATGTTCTTAAATCTGTTTAGAGTGCTGTGGACAGAGTGATCCTTGGGCAGATGCTGGTGTACACTCCTAGCTTTTCTTAAGATGCTGGAGAAGATAGTTGTATACTTTGTTTAATCTGAGACATAGAGAGGAGCACTGCTATGTTGTATCCTGTGGAGTGAAGGGTGCCACTGATGTGCTGCAGTTGTGTGAATGGCTGAACTGCTTGACCTCCAAAAGGAATTTCTCTTGCAATGATTGGGTGTTGTATGGAAAGCACACAGGTTTTAGGAGGTACCTGCTCTTACAGATTGAAATATTTGTTTTTCTTTTGCCTGTCTGGCTAAAGCTTTTCTTCTAGGCCTGCATAGGTGGATTTCCTGGTAGTCTACTGTCTGCCTCTTCTACCTTCTGTCCCTTTAGGTCTTTGGAAAGTTGTTACCTGTCTAATGTTGCTGAACTGTGAATAAGTTATGTGAGTAAGCCTTCTTGTGGAAAAACTCCACCAGCTCCAGTCCCTGTCAAGATCTGAGCTTTCTTTTTGCCTTTAAAGAGCTCTGCTGCTTTCTTTGTGTTGCTCGGGTCCCGTTCTCTCCATGCAATTTCATCCGTTTCCTTCTGGAATTTCCTGTTCTAATAAACCAGCTTACAATTAATGAGAAGCTTTTCCCAAGCAGGAGGGCATGTGCAGAGAAAAATGCAGTGGTTCTTGTTTGAAAACTTGCACCTAGAGGTGGTGTGGTGGGAACTGGCTCTACAGATGAATGGGAAGGCAGGAGCTGACATCTCAGACCAAATGACAGTGCTTTGAAGGTATAGAGATAACTCCAATGTGCAGAACTGCGAGAAAGGGATGGGGGTGTGAAAAGGATCATTCTAGCCACAGTACCAGGGTAAGACAATTCCCTCTACAGCAGTACTGGTATAAATGGGGCAGAGCTGGAATGTTTGGGAAAGCTGGAAGGAAAAGGATATGTAATAGCAGAAAGGTGAGCTACTGAGAACCGTGTGAGAACTTTTAGCTGTTTAGGACAAATGGGAAAGGCTGGATTTTAAGTCTGTGTGAAATATTGCAAGATTAGAGACTCAATAAACTTTGAAATTATCCTAGAAGTTCCTAGGCAGGGAGAAGTTTTAATTGAGTGTTAGGTACTAACATGGTATTTTCTCAGCTGTTTACCCTTCACTGTGCTATCACTGAGGTATCTGGGGCTATCTTACAGGCATCTTTCAAAGAGATGGTTGCTGTTTTCAGGAGAAAGTAGTGCATGGAACTTGTAGCAGAGGACTCTGCTGTAGGTGGACAAACACTTCAGAATGAGAGTTGGTTACTTTTCTAGGTGGTAGCTCTGATACAAAACTAAGTCATGTGAAAGGTGGTGTTGAGGGGTGGTTTGCTGACATCTTCATCTATGGAAAGCAGGTTTCTCATGATGTAGTAGTGAAGTCGTCTCTTGGTCATGTGGGTCTCATGGGTTCCCCAGTCCTTTTGGCTAACATATAGGAGGGAAATGAGATGAAGGGAAAGTTGATTTAGAGAGGAGAGCCAGGATGAATTGCTGGAATAAGTCCTAGATACTCTCTGTGGGTACTCCAGACTTCCATGTGTTACGTGTTTTCTGTTTTTAACTAGAATCCAAATTTATCATTGAATTGTTTTACAGGAGTGTGTTTTATGATGATCCCAAGATGATTGGTCCAACATTGATATAATTCTGTTGGACTATTCATGAAGGGGTGGCTGGCATGCTGTGTTCATGCAACCAGCCAAAGGGGCTCATTTGGTGCAGCTGCAGCCCTCAGACACTGCTGAGCAAAGGCTGTGCTTTGGGTGTATGAGACATCTATTGAGAACGTGTGGGGAGCTGTGTAAGTGGCCATGTCTCAAATAACTAGTTGTGCAGATGGAGTAATGCTGGCAGTTCAGAAGGTATAGATAAAGGCCTCTGGGGAGTCTGAGCAGGTGTGCGTGAGCCAGGAGCTTGGAGGAGAAGAGAGCTGCTGATCTGGGGAAAGATGATGGTGGGATAGACTCTGCTTTCCCTGTGGGGAGTGTCCAGTGGTGACTCTCATGTGGCAATCAACTGAGAGGAATGGAGCAGGAGGACAGGTTCTGGTGTGCCTCTTAATTGGGGTGAGCTATGCCCAGGCAAAGAGAAGAGGCTGAGGGCAGGGCTTTGATGAGGTGGTGTTCATCAGGGTGGGAGGTGAGCCAGGGAAAACTTCTGGGAGGTCAAGGAGATGACTTGAGCCTGTTTATCTTCCTTCTGTTTACTTCCTGGCTGTCAGCAGTTGTGGGTGGCTGGCATCTTCAAGCTGGAGGATGGAAATTAAATATGTCATTGGAGGTTGCTTTCCGGGGATCAGAAAGGCGCTTGTGATAAATGAGGGCAGCAGTTCTGATAAGGAAATGTGTGCCAGAAAACAACCCTACAGCCAAACTTGGCTGAGCTGCAACTAAAACAAAAATGCTCTAAAAGTTACTTTTTTTTTTAATCAGGAAAGGTGTGGTAGGGTTGGGACAATGGGAAATCTGGTACTTAATTAACAGCCAGATCCTGCTGCCATTAAAGTCGGGCAAACTCAAATTGACCCCACTTGCTGCAATGTGCTGCTTAAAGCGTGCCCATGTGCAGGCTCTCTGGAGATGGGATGTAATTTTGGATGAACAATACAGCTAATGTTGGAAAGATCTGTCTTATTTTTTTTTAGTTTTAACTCTTGAAGTGCTTGTAATAACATATATGCCTGTGTTACTTGTGCATGTTAATAAGGATTAATTTACATTTGAATTTTGTTTCTTAGGGATTTATTTTTTTTTCTGGGAGACATTGCTTTGAGGCTAACCTTTAATAATAGATAATTGGGGGTGGGGGGAACTAATCTTGTTTACTCTTTTGTTACAGAAGTCAGAGTATGTGATTGAAACTTACGATTTTTCCACTGCCCCTGTTTGAAGCTTTTCGATCTGTGTTTCCTTGTTATAATTTTGGTGGTTTTAAAGTAAAAACACATTTGTTCTCTTAACATGCTAGCTTTTTATAATCAATTAAATGTGAATTTTTATCAAATGTTGGCTTCCATGGCAGTTACTGTGGCATTGTGTGAATGCAGCATCTTTGAAAGATGCTGTTTTGTATAAAGCTTTTACACAGTAGAAGATGGAAAAAATTCTTGGGCTATTACTGGTGTTTGTACTGCTACAGGAGTTGATACGAGAGCAACCCAAGCTCTCTGGTTGTTTGCAGTCTGGCTGGAGCGCACACCAGTTTCACACCTGTGATCTCTAGTCTCTGTAGAACTCAGATTATTGTTTAGGGAGCTAAAAAGATAACTTGAAGGAAATAAGGCTGTTGCCTATGGGTTTACATTCGCTCTCTAGAGATCCGCATCCTTACTAGAAAGCGTGAGGGTGCTTGTACACTTCAGAAGCTTGAAAACTGTTGCATGTGAATCTTGGGGTGGCAGGTCCTTCTTTGTCAAATGGGAAAAATGGTTGTGTCTTTCTGCATTTTACTGTGGTGCATGCAATGTTTGTATCTGTAACAAAAAATAAATTGTTGGTCAGAATTCTTAGTTCTGATCATCTTCATGTATTCAATTTGAAAATCTTAAATCAGATTAAGCCCTAATGCTTGCTGTTTCAGAAGAAATGCGTTATTCAGAGAAAATAATTGGTGCAGGAGGAACTGGTTGGGATTTAATGAACTGTATTACATAGGATATCAGATTAACTGATAATATAACCATATATATTAGATATAACTAATGAGCCCCTTCTGCAACTAAAAATCTGTTATTGGTGCAAATAATGTAGGGTAAAGAGAACACTGGCTGTGTTCTTTAAAATAATGTAGCTTGATGATAGACAGATAATGCTGTTTTCAATCAGTTTTTTTTTCTTCTCTTGTCCTTGCTGTTTCCTTTGCCCTTCCCAGATCAGTGGTGTGAGAAGGATGTTCCCTCTGCTTCCAGACAATGCTTGTTTTGACATCCTGTATTCTGCTCTTGGTTATTTTGGAGGAAATTTAGAGTCTCCTTTGACTTTAATAGAATCATTATAGGTATAAATGTCTCTGAGGAGAGCAGCTGACTATCCGACATTACAAGCTTGATTGTGATTTGGAATTAAGACTTCAGTCATGAAGGGGTCTCCTTGTGCAGAACGTTATTTGTTGGGTCAATGCTGGGTGATCAGTCGGGGGGTTGTGTCATCCTATTTCAAAGGGGTACTGTTCTGTAGCAAATAGAGCTGAGAATGAGGTGTTTGGAAGAGTCCATCAGCAGATACTTGGCTGTCCCAGGACCTGCAGTAGGGTCCAGATTCTTGTAAGAGCTTGAGGTGCATCCTGTTCCTTTGAATTGAGGGTTGAGGCTTAGCAGGGAGGGAGATAGAGACTGAACCCAGGTAAGGCTGGAGGGGTCCTTTGCCACGTGATTCTCTTCTCTTTCTCGCTGACAGGTTCAGTGTTTATGGATGACACACTTAAGCTGCATATGGATATTGTTTTCATCTTTGTGCCTGTTTTGAATCTCTGCTGTTCAGTGCTCGTTTTGGGAACAGTTGCATACCTGTGAGATGGATCTTATTTTTTTTCCTTTTATCTGGCATCAAAAGATTAAAAGGAAACTTGAAAAGAAGCATACATTCTTCATTTGACTTGCACAGTTAATTTTCTCCTTAATGCAGTGAGCTCCAACTTTCTGCTGAAAGCAAGTTTGTGCACATAGACCAGGAATCTGCAAGGGGAGAGTCAGGGGAAGGTAAATGTTCTGTTTCAGGGGAGCTGTAGATCTCCTAGTTTTTGATGCCCTTTTGTGAGTAATGAGCAGTAAGTGATCTGTCTGCACTACAGGCAGTTGAGCCTCACATGTCAGTCTTTATGTAGTTTTCTAGGCCTGGTGGGTCTTGGACTGTGGTGATGGCACATGCCTTGTGTAGTGTCATCTTCCAGTAGCGGCTGTATTTGTCTTCAATATTTGGGTTGGAGCATTTAATGGTCTCTGTCAATGTGGATAATGCTATTCGACTCCTGATGTCTAAAATCTTCTCTAGAACTAATCTGTGTATAAAACTTCCTGGAAGTCCTGCTTGGTAGGAGGAACCCCCTACTTCTCCCCTGATCTTGCAAAGTGTGATTTAGAAATACTTAATGCATGTTTTTCCCTACATATACTGTAAATAGTTGGTTTTAAGATTCACTGCTCTTCTGACTGGCGTAGTTAATGGTACACATATCATGAAAGTCTTTGATGCTAGATCAAAAGAAAAGAAAATTATTTTGGAAGGATGAGATTAATATAAATTTTTTAAATTCTGCAGCGCTTTTCATGCAAAGGGATCTGGAATTATTTTTTCAGACCAACAAAATGGCTAAACCCACCAGTGAAGCCTGATGCTTTTACCTGCTTGAACAATAAACCTGGCACAAATGTGTTACTTTCTGTCAAGGGAATTGGATTGCCTTAAATATTGATGCTATATTCTTTAGTCACCAGGCATTAAGGCAGAGGTTGTATGTAGTTCCTGGTTCACAGGTAAAGTAGCAAAGCAATCCTACAGGGAAAATTTGGCAACGGCTAGTGAATTTTAGTGCTCTTTGGCCTCTGAACTAGTCACTGCCAGCAAAGTGAAGGTCTGGAAGGCAGGTCTGGAAGCTTAGCTCACAGCATGTCCAGTGGAGCTTCCAAAAGAGGAGTGGGAGAATGGCTCTTCTCCCTGACAGCTCTTAACTCATGGCTGTGCTGAGGGTAGGCCCTGCTGAGCTGTGTCCCTCTTTCAGTTGTGCTGGTCCTGATGGCCGTGTGTTCCCATGGCAGATAGGTGTGACAAGCCCATGGGAGTCAGGTTCCTGCCTGATGTCCTTCCTCCGTTTACAAGCAGGAGCTTGTGCTGATTCTTGCTGGTGGCCGGAACAGTCCTTTGCTCTCAGATACAATGTTCTCCAAACTGTGTTAGCAGAAGGTCTCTTCTTCAATTTAAAAAAAAAAAAAAAAAACAAACAAAAAAAAACAAAAACCCAAAAAAACCCCAACAAAAAACAACAAACCAACACCCAGGGCTAGACAGGGGGTAAAACTATGCCTCTCTCCTGCTTTCTTTGACTTGACTTTATAAGTTTTCTTTCCCACTTGATAATTCTGGAGCTACAGAAATCGGACCTTGTGGGACTTGAATAAAAGTGGTGCAGGGTATTTGCAGTGTACCCTGCCTTCCTTCTGCCCTCTCAGTGGAAAAGAAACTGCACTGAAGATACAAGAATATTTGCCAAACCAGTAGTAGAGAGGTTCTTTTTCACTGTCTTCCGCTTCATGTGGAGAAGCTCTTCCTTCTTTCTTCTCCTCTGTTTGCTTCACCAGCAGTTGCATTAGGTAGCTTGGCTCCTGGTGCATGTTGTTGTTGCTCTGCCTGCAGTCTGCCTGCCACAGCTTTGGCAGCCCAGAGCTTTCGCTTACCGGGCTGGTTTGGAGTGTCCTTGGCCTGCTGTGATATGACCAAGCACAAGAGACTGGGATGTGGTATTGCCACCTCCGTTTGGAGGGAGAGGTACAGAACCAGTGTTAGGAAAACGCTTGTACCAGACATGGTGGGAGGGAGCCCTCCTCTGTCTGCATGACTGAAGCAGACTGGCAGGCAAGGTGACTCTGTAGTGGAGAGGAAATCCCTGGTTATTTTTCACACTCTTCATTTTCTGCCTTGTGTTTCTGTGAAGCTGTAAGCCACTCCCAAAAGAATGGAGGCTGCTCCGCAAATTCTTGTTGAGGATTTCCTACTACGTGGAAGAGAGGCTGGGTGGTTTGCTTGTGAGCCTTGCGCCTTTAGATTTAAGAACATGATTAAACTATTGCAGGTGGATTTTGTGTGTGTAATTACAATTACAACTTAGAGACCATCTGTCTGGGTTACTGAACTGTGAGCAGCTGAGTGGGAACTGGGTTTCTGCTGGTGTAAAGGTTTGCTGGGAAAGCAGGTGCCTTTGCAGGGGTTAGCTCTAGGGGAAAAGGTGTTTTGTCTCTTGCTTGTATATGTAGGTGCTCTAGCTAATGCCACATGCAGGTGCTTCTCATTCTGGGTTAATGATGCCATGTTCCTCCAGGTCTCAAGGATGGTGCTTAAAGAAGGGAGAATTGTATTGGCAGGATTCAGTTGCTGGGTCTGTTCTGTTCACCCAGTTCCTAAAACCACCATGGTGAATTCACTCAGGAGCCATGGGAAGGGACGTGGTTGCTGCTGAGCTGGTGGCCTTAGCAGCATTTAATTGCAATTATGCCTCCAGTATTTTGGGCTCTTGGGAAATGACTAGAGGGCAGAGCCTTGTAATTTCTGCCTTCCTGAATATACTGCATAGTCTAGGTTTGAAAGAAGAAAACTTCTCTTGCAGATCCCTGTTAGACAACTAGTACTGATCCCAGTCTGGCTTGTGAAGGAGCTGCGTGGATTTTAGTTCATGTGAATAAGAGGAGAGTGATAGTGAAGAG
Organism: Dromas ardeola; assembly: GCA_013398915.1. NCBI lineage: Eukaryota > Metazoa > Chordata > Aves > Charadriiformes > Dromadidae > Dromas > Dromas ardeola. The sequence goes on along the minus strand of VYZM01005653.1, from coordinate 735,428 downwards.
GAGTTAATACTGAAGAGCGTGCCATTGACTCTTAGCTTGCAGCAAACCCTTCTCCCTCCTTTGGTTGCTGAGGCTGTGAAACAGAGGTGGTAATGACAAAATCCAGGTTTGCAAACCACAGATCTGCACCACAACCAAGCTCTTCTGTGTTAGACAGTCAGAATAGCAGTCCAGCGTATTTGCAGGGTGGCTCATGAGATGAAGTTTTAGATACCTTGCAGATGCTAGCAGACTCTTTTTGATTGTTTCTGTCCCGCTTGCAGTGTTTGCAGGCACAAAGGGACGCAGTCCCTGCCTGTGCCCTGCATTAGAAGAAGCAAGAGGAGACAGTTCCAGCGGCAGTGCAGAGTTTGTGCTTGGAAGTTTCTTGCCCATTTTGTTCATCTGTGTTCAGGGGAAAGCTCTGGAGAAAATCTGTTGGAGTGTTCAGAGACTGCATATGACTTTTTAGGAAACCTTAACCATGAGCTAGACTGTATTTTTTTTCCTGTGGTTTTAAGATGAATAGGCATTGCAATAATGTGATACGAATACTATGTGTTAACGTGTATGACCAGCCTGTGGTAGCTAATGTGTTTTGAGTGTCTCTGCCTTTATGGTATTCAGGCTATCCATAGAAGAAAAAAAAATTTCATGAGATAAGGTTTTAAAATAAAGTTTCTCTTTCCAGGTAACTTGGTCTGTTTAATATCCTCACTTGTATGATGAGCAGCGTTTGCAAGGTCTTGGGAGTACAGGTTGTGAACCTCATGGCTTGAGTTAGCAGAGATACAAGGCTTGTGCCACATGCAGGACCCGGGTTCAGCTGGCAGCTCTGACACTGACTGACAGTATACGGTGTCCAAGTGTATAATGTGTTTCCCTCCTTCTAAGTCTCTTCTCTATTCCTTTGGGGACAATACTGTGCTTACTAAATTGAGGATGCTGTCTGTGTAAGCCCATTGTAGTGATTTGAAACTGGGGGCTTATATCAAGACCTCTGTAGTTAAGGGAGCATGTCTAACTTAAATTCAGCTTGTTTCTTGCCCCCTCCAGAGCCAGCAGCTAAGGACAATGTGGGAAAGCTTCCTACCATAGACCTCACCTTAGGGTTTCATTCAATGGTGGATCTTAACTACACAGAGGAAAGACACTTTCCATATTGTAAGGTTTGGGAAATTTCGCAAATTCCTTTTTTTACATGCTTTCATACAATTTAATTTGAACTCATCCCTAATGAACTAAAACACTACAAGCCTAAACTGTGCTTTATATTGATTCGAGTGGCCTGAGGACTTTTTTTACAAGATTTAGCTCACTTGTGTTGCATAAATGGGTTTGATTTAATTGTGAAAGGGCTGGTCTGTGTGTTATTCTGGCTTTAGTAGCAGGTCTTGCTGTGGCAAAGCAGCACAACTAATTTGCAGAGAGATGGAAACCGATAGAGATAGCTGAATGTGCTAACCTTGATTCCCTTTCATGTGGTGTCCAGCATGTGTGGTCTGTGAAGTTAGTTATATGGGTGATTGGAAAGCTATTCTGAATAGCTAAAAGTTTACTAAGACCTATTGTTTGCCATTGAATAATGAATGTCACAAGTATGGGGAGTTTTATTGGGTCTTGGAGCAGCTCAGCATGATAGAATCCCAGCGCTTCCTTGCATCTTGCTTGCAGCAAGGGGGAAGCTCTTTCATGTTCTCTGTGAGTGAGCGCTTCCCTAGTTTGGTTCTTCCAAGAAATCTAAGACATGCATGCATACTTCTCAAAGCTGGGCCCAAAATAAGTTTTGTCAAGAAGAAAATTCTATTTATGTTTGTGTTTAAGTTGGGGTCGTTGGTGTAGAGTTAGTTAAGGCTCCTGCACGGAAAGAACGGATGGATATAGTTTGGGTTTTAGACACGGGAGGGGGAGTCTAGGGTTCACCTTAGCCTTTATATACTTCGTGGTTGTACGTTACTCTTGAGTTAAGCCATCGTAAAGTTTTGTTAACCAGGGTGCCAACCTTACTCTGGGGAGTAACTTCTGTTTGCCAGTGTAATTTATTAGTGGATTGCTAATAGGAGTCTATTGTCAGTTTGCCTTCTGTTGTTCACAAAGGATATTTACCAACTAGTAATGTAACTTATTTTGCTGATACTGTATTTCTAATGGCAAGGAGGAAATTTTGAAGATTTGTAGGTATTGTAATATAAGGCACTTCAGGAAATAGTCAAATCCAGTTTCTTCTTCACAGAAGACAACCAAATGTACCCAGATGTCTTCTGTCAGACGTTTATCCAATTTATGCTTAAAATACATCCTTTGAAGATTTCACAGCCTCCTGAATGAGTCTGTTCCAGTGTCCCCCTGCTCTTCGTGCTTAATTTCCTTTCTAGCTAATCTAAGAGGATTTCTCTTTATCCTTCTCCTGGAGGATATAGTAAAAGTTGATCACCACCCTTGTTCAAGTCCATGCTAGCAAAATCTCTTCAATGTAGTTTCCACTCCGTTTACCCGTCTGCCAAATGAGGCTAGTAGTTTGTGCTTTGTTCTGCAGTGTATTGGTGGAGTTTTGTCTGTGCTATGGCATCCTCTGATTGCTAGATCTGGCGTGATTCTGGAATAAGAGCTCACTGCTCTTTTCATCCCAGAAAGGTGATAAGTAATTGAAGGGTAGAGAAGAGCAACCTCACTAGCCTGTAGATAGATCTGCTCAAAGGCAGAGGCTTTGCTTATGCCTCCCTTTGACTGAGGGATCACGTACCCTTGGAGGTGTAACATCTTCATTATTTAATGCAGACCTCCTAAATGAATCTTTAGCCATTTTACGCTAGCTGCTCTGGTTTCCAGCTCCAGTTCTGTAGCAGTGTCATTAACGAAGAGGAGGAGGGGGGGAGATGTGGGATGAAGCTTTAAAGGCATTGTTGTGGGCAGAGATGCTTTTTGTAATCTCTAGAAAGGCACAGCATGTGGCAGGGAAAAGAGCACGCTGGCAGATGGGGTGAGTGCAGCTACAGTCATACCAAGGAGACAGTGTTGTGAAGCTCTCATGCTGTGGCAGACAAGTGGGTCACAATGTTGATTTGTCACCCTGGGTAGGAACTTCTGCTGCGATCAAGAATGTGATGATATGAGTTAAAAGCATTTCTGGGAAGGAGATCAGTAGGAGATGGTAGGAATGATCTGTGCTCACAGGGAATTTTGCCCTTTAAGACAGAGGGCTCGTCAGTCTCCTCTGGGTGAACTTGCACATACAGCCTGGAAGGCAACAGTGGACAAGAGAAATGGTCTTTGAGGCTTATTCTCTTGGCTGCAGCAGAAGCATCCTGGACAACTCAGCTGGGCTGTAGTTTCCCTTGGTGGTCATTGTGCTTATAAAGTGTCTTGCAGTCATCTGAGTTACATGTCAGAAGTGACCGGTGGTGTCAATGGTACTCAGGCTTTGGTTTGTGACTGTGTTCATTTAATGGTCATAGTCTTTCATGTCCATTCCTTGGTGGGCCTACCTTTTTGGTATTCCTGGTTAGCTTTGCAGCCTGAGGAAGAGTACACCTTGCATGTGGACTGAGGTTGAACTACAGCATGCTGCAATATTGAGAGAGGCCTCATGAATATAGCGAGAGCTTGAAAGGAGCGAGTGACGGCTTTTAGGCCTGCCTCAAAAGGAGTTCCTGAACTGCAATTACGTGAGCAGAAAACTGGTTTGACTTGTGCTCTTCTGCTTTAACTTGGTGGGGCAGGAGAGCTGCAGCGTGTCTCCATCAGCTCCCTCCTGAGAGTGGCCCATGCTGGGCTTGCTCTTTGCTCTGCGTAGCTGTGGGGGCAGCTGTGCCCAGGGAGTTTGAAGTTCAAAATTCTCCAGACACGATCTGACAGTTAATTACTACCAGGCTCTTCTGTGGGACCTTTATCACATAAACCTGCCTTTCCTTGGGCTTAACCAAAACCCAGAAAGCTGAAGGTATGGGAGGTAACATTGCAATAGGACCCCGATGGGAGGTAAAAGTACTGGATCCACTTGAACTGGCCTTCAGGCTTGTAATGGGTGGGCACAGTGCAAAAATCATTCCCTCAAGGCTATTTAGGCAGGACATAATTTGTAGCAAAAACGAGCTATTGGTTATGTTGTAACAGTTCCTTTCTAGCAGTCACTTTTATGTGGTCTGGGTCGTGGGTTCCCCACCCCAGAGGTGTGAATTAAGATCTCTTCTGATTTTGCTGTTTCACTCCCTCCCCGGCTTAGTGCTCTTTGCCCACTGCTGCTGGCAGGAGCACTGGGTAGAGATGGGTCAGACCCGCATCTCCTGTGTGAGGGATGAAGACCTGACCAAAGCCCTGGGAGGCAAACCTGGGAGTGTAATCGTGGCTCTGCTGCAAGGCTGTTCCGTGGTGCCCAGAGTCGGTTGGAAGTGCACAGTTTCCTTGCTGTAAAGTCAGAAACAAAATCTTTGTGTCCTTGCAGAGACAGTGTAGGCTGGAAGGGTGCTATTTGCCTGCATGCCGCTTTACACAGGCGAAAGGAACAATAAAATCAGTGCTGGTGTTGATTAGTATTATATCCCTTCTCAAACCCCCCTAAGAAGGGATTTCGGGCTAAGCTCTGAGGAGCAGGGAGTGAGATTGCTTTCTGTGGGTATTTTGCCTGGGTCCTTGTGTTTCTTGCTGGGGACGAGGGATAAAAGGGAGGTGTTGATGCTGCCATATCCCGACTTCTAGTCCTAATTAGGTAATGATCAAGAAGAATTTTATGGAAAAAATAATGCGACTGAATTTATCTGTCTTGCAAAATAAAGTTTCTACTATCTTGGATTATTTAATGAGTCACTTAAAGAAGCTATCAAGGTATATATAAGGTCAGCACATAATTGGGCAACTCTTTAAGGAGCATACGATCTACCTAGTAGACTGAAGTAGCTTATTAGCTAAAAATCTATTTCTGGGGTGGTTTTTCCCAACCTAATACAATTTAGGTGATTTTAAGGTCTGAATTAAGTCATCAAAAGGTAAGAAATGTGCAGTGACTGCTGATTCCCCTGTTCTGTTTCTGTGGAGAATAATGTGAGTGCAGTCAGCTGTCTTCAGTTTCTGGCTTTGTGCTAATCTGATGGGTCAGAATCTGGCCCGTAGCAGCAAATCTGAACTCCTTACCTTTGGTTGATTAAAAAGTCAAGACACACAAAAAAACAGTGCAGGGTGTGCACATCTCTTGCAGTTCTTTTCTTTAGAGAAGGAGTTAATGAAGAATCTGTGCTTTGCTTCAATGTTGCTTTGTGTTTGTGGCATCTTCTTTGATGTATGAATTTGAAGACAAGGAACAGAATGTATATGCACGCTCTCAAAAAAAAACAATAAAAATCAGTCCTTTGAAGGAGGGAGGAGAAATCTCTTTAAATGGTGATGTGAGCGTACGAGTAGCTCTGCATGGATATTTTTTTTCCTGTACGTATAGATCTTAGTTTGAACTTTGTTTGTAATTGGATTGCATGCTGGCATAGTCCCAACACTGCAGGCAGATGTATATGAAGTAGCCAAATAGTACTTTTTTCCAACATACAGACTGTACTGCTAGACCTCAGTGTGACAAGTTTACAATAGTAATAATGCTCTGTAGTTCCAGATGAGGATATGAAAGCTCTTGAAATACACTAGTTTGTATTTCTTAACTTGCTAGGGTGCAGGAAAGTGCTATTAGCCTACAGGAGAAGGGCAAGAAGAGACCTAACTATAGTTGCGTCCCCTTCCTAATCAGTTGGTGGTCATTTTGTGGAAGACATAGCAACTGATCTGCTTGACTTCTTGTTCAATGCAGATGTTGTAAGAAAAGTAGCCACTCGATCTCTAACCTGCACCACAAGCGGTGTTATCAGGAAAGCATGTTACGTTTCTTGGTGTTATCCTTGGGCATTGCCATATCCCCTTTCTCTAAATGTTTTGTAGTCTGAAGTGGTTGCTATGTGTGAAACTCAATCTCCTGTTTTTCTGAAATAGTCTGTGCGCCGTAGACTGCAAGAGACTTGCCTGCAGCAATCCCTCCTCCTTCCTGAACAAAGTTGCTGTTGACACAGACTGATGGAGAGAGGAGTAGTAATTGGAGCCTATCACCGTGTGTGACTTTGAACTTTTTATTTTTATCAGATGATGTCAAGTTAAACAAAACCTCTTAGATAAATAAACCAAAAGCCCAATGCCAATTCTTTTCTGAAAAGAATGAACCAATTCCTGCTATGGCTGGCAATATTTGGACTTGGCATATGCGTGTGCCGATCTTGCTGCCTGATCCATATCTCAGGTCCTTTATACCTTCATGAAACCCTGTTGAAGTCCAAGATTGTCATAGATCAGATCATGTAGCTGGAGTCTTTGAGGGCTACAAGTTGTTGCCTGGCTTATACTACTGTACCTAGAGAAGGATTAAAAAAAATAAAATCAGTTTTCCTGTTTCACAGTCTGCCAGCAAGGTCTTACTGGTGGTGGCACAGAAGCTCATTAAATAAATTCATAAGTTGACAGGGCTGCTTCTAACTAGAATATGTAAAACTGTTTCAAGTTTTAATGAACATTTGAAGTCAAAAACAGCTGATGGTCTTTACGTTAAGAATCAAGTCAAACAAAATGCTTTATAGAAATGTGACCAACCTGATCTAATTTTGAGGAGTGAGGTGGAAATGGTGTTGAACTAGCTGGCCTTTGGACACCCCTTCGAACCCGATTTTATGAGTGGGGCCTATTCTTATGCTGAAGGCTAAAGAGCGGTTGTGTCTTTCAACTTGGTACAGAATGTGTAGTGGGGATGGATGGGAGGAAACAATGCAGCATCATTTTCATTTCAGGTTAACAATGGCACAGTATCTCATTTCAGAATTCACAAGACATCAGGTTTTGGTTCTGGGAGTTCTCAGAATTACAATGCTTTTTCTTCTGATGTTGCTTAATACTAATGGGGCACTTTGATGCAACTATTCCAAACTGAAGTCAAGAAACCACATCTGAAGTTACAGGAGCAGGGAGGCTTGTGTAACTTCCAACGTGTGTGAATAAAAAATAATGAGACAGCTTAAAATGAAGAGGCTTCAAAGATGTGGAGGGCACACTTTTAGAGGTATTGGTGCTGCTGATTTCAGTTTAAGATGGCATATAATTTATGCTTTCGAAAATTTCACCAAACCTCCCTTACAATCTTAGAGACAAAAAAAATAATCCACCTTTGAACCTGACTGTGATGACAAGGAACAACTGAGTCTCCTCCTTGGCAAATTACAAATATTTCTACATTTCTTTAGTTAAAAATCATTTTTTTTTTTTATTTAGAGGGAACAATTTGTAAAGCTGTTTTTCCCTTCCCCTTCTGAGGTGAAGTGTAACTCGCATCCATTGGGTTGCATTTATTCTTCGAAGTTGCTTTTCAGTGTTACTTCAAGTTTCTGCTGCGTTGGGGTGGAAAAAAAAACCTGCCTCCCCTCCCCGAAGCATGGCACAGCCTCTTTTGCTAAGCTATATTAAGAGTCTTAAGTTTTTGCATTTTTATAAAGGTATGCTGTGCTGTTAACTGCTTGCACAAATATATAGTATATCCCGTTCAGCAGAAGGTTAGAAGGCTGTTCATGTTAACAAGTGTCCAGTGAGAACAAACCTCTTTAAGAAAATAAGGGAATTGTAAAGCAAGGCAACTGATAATCTAAAATCACGATCAAAATGGCTATTTAAGCACTTGATTCAGCTTACCCTTTGTTGTGTTGAAAATAATGATGGGAGCTGAAGTAGAGAAGGACATGGTAAAAACATTGTGAAAGGTGAGTAGAGCCTGTCCAGGAGGTACCTGCTTCATCTGGCTGTGCTTTCCCAGGGTGTCAGCTGTTTGTGTAGCCTGTGCTGAACTGAGTGGCTTCTTGTATTACATCTATAGCTTCTGTTCCTCTGATGTATTTCAGTTGCTTAAGAGTTCATTTAAGATCATTAATCTAAGAGCTAATGATTTAGTTAAATGTTTAATTAATTCCGTTCTTGTATCAATCCCCAAGAATTTGTGGAAGCCTGTAATGTGAGGGATGTTTGTTTGTGTAGCTGCAGCATGAGAGCATTGATAGGAACTATTTGCCTGACTTGTTTAAATGTGATTCTATAGCCAATGTGATATTTTAATGTTAAATGTGTTATAGAAGCCAAAATGTATGTTGTCCCTGTAATTTTCCAACTGTTTTTCCACTTGTGCTATCAGCTGCTCAGGTGTTCTCCTCCCTTAAGAAAATGCTGTCTCCTTTGAACAACGCAGGATGAAGAATTCCCTTCTCTTCCCTTGTTCTTTTGTTTTCTGTAAAGTGTCTCACCAGTTTAACAGCTCTGGAGACTGGAGTGCTTCAGCCCCAGGAAGAGACACAGCATGAGTACTTGTTGAGCTGAGTCTTACCAGTGTCAGCCTACCCTTGTGTCTCAGGTTGGATCTTGAATCAGCTATTGCCAGGCTGCCCTCCTAGGTCTGCCTGTGGCTTCCATGGGTGCCAATTGCATGAGTTTTGTGTAGCAGTGGGTTTCCAACAGGACTACAATAGCCAGTATAACTCTTTCCAGGCAGATTTTGTTCAACAGCTGTCCCATGGTGACAACTGTCACCTATTTCAGACCTGGAATACCAGGTGAATGAGATGATGAGCAGTGTTATATGTATGGAATTTGGTTTTACAGACAGCTTGTTAGAAAAAGCCACAAGTACCAGCTGAACTGCAGCGCAAGTACATAGTGCTTGGTGCACGTGTTCTGCGCCAGAGCAGTTCTGTGGACATCTGCAGCCTCTAAGTGACAAGGCAAGAAGTCTACCCTTGCCTGTGTGTGATGTCTCAGGACCCTAGATACTTGTGGATAGGTAGCTTGCTCAAGATTGCAAAACCTTTTTGGGTTTCTGACCACATGCCACACACTAATGTGGTCCAAGGGTGTGCCCTAATTTAGTTGCATTGTGCTGCACTGTGCTGTCATAATTGAGTATCTGCTGGAAGCAACTGAAAAAGGGCGTCTGTTTTCAGTCTGAGGGAGGAAAACAGATGTTTTATTCTCTTGTGAGAGCTCAGATAGTGATGCTTCAGCTGTTGCTCCAGATCTCAATGATGACAGCCAAAAAGGCAAAGGGACAGACGCATAGGTCAAAAGGAGTTGAGGAGAGGAACATATTTAGGAAGAAGAACGTTTATTTCCTGTGTGTTGTGGCATGCGGGGTTTAGTTCTGGAAAGCATAGCCCTCAAAGTTAGCATTAGCTTTTAAATGTGCAGGGACAGAATCTCTTTTTCGTTCTGATAGGTTAAATTCTTAGAAGATACCTACTTGCCAGAAGTTAAAAGATATTAAAAATGATGCCTGAATTGATCAAGAAATGTGCTAAGAGTTGAGTGTAAGAGAGCCAGAGTTGTGAGAGGCTTGCATGAGTTACAGGCTGGTTGGAGCTCTGAGCTGGTTGGAGCTGCTGACCCAGAAGTGTAAAGAGGTCTGCAGGGTGCCAGGCCTGGGCCAGTTGTGTCACTTCTCAGTTGAATGTCCCTGGCCCCTTGCGGGATGACACAGTGGCTCAAGCAGAGTGTACGGTGACAGCTGCCCAGCTTGTAGATGGGCACTGGTGCATATCTGCTGATGTGAGGTCTGGTTCTACCTGCATAGGCACACTCAGGGGAGCAGGACAGGACTGGGACTGTCCCTTTCTGTGTTTGTGTGGCATTTGATTTTCTGGAGTCCTGATTTCAGCTGGAGTCACTGGTATAGCACTGATAGTAAACCTTTAAGTTGTTTGGCATGCATTGAGAAACAGCATTTAACTGTATCTTGAGGGGACTAAGAAAGAGAATGATAAAAGAAGGAAATGATATAGTCAACAGGTTAAACCAGTAGCTCTGTCTTCACTGACCTGTCTTGACAGCACTGACTAGTAAGCTGTGGGAAGTGTCACATTTTCTGTATGGGCTGTGCTAGATCTTGTGGCTGCTGGGTTAGATCTAGCCCAGGTGCACTCCCCACTGGTGTAGGAGAGCCTGAGACATATTTTAATGCATGCCTCTAAGGGGCATCCTCTGGGCTTTCCTGAATGGGTCAGAAAGGTGTTGGAAATGCACTGTCTCCTCTCTAGCGCTCATTTATGAAGGAAGATCTTGTGACTTACTGCTGAAGACTTCCCTTAGGGGTAGTGCTTGCCAATACCGCATGGGTCACTGGAGCTTCACCATCCCTAAGGGGATGGGAGCAGAAGGTGTAGGTCCAGCAGAGAAAGGGCAGCATATGTTCAGAGATCCTCTATACTTGAAAATGGTGCTGCTTAGTCCGAGAGGCTGGTTTCTTTATGCTTCTCAGCACATTTGGCTCTTTCCTTCATGTATCGGGGTCCCACTCTGTTCTGAAATACCTTGAAACCCTGAATTTTAGTTTTGTCATACAAGGTGTTAAAATCATCTCCTCTTGTGATGCTGGCCACTGGAAGACCTGTGCCTGAATTATGAACAGCAGTTGTTGGGCCTGTCATACCCAAAACTTGCCTGAAGATCTGCAGGACATGCTGCAAGAGCATGGTGTTTGGTTGTTTGGGTTTTTTTTTTAATATAAAGCTTTGTTTGGATTTTCTTGTTTGTGAGCTGCTGTGTTTGCTGGGACAGGCAGCTCTGTCCTGGCCTCACCCAACGGGCTGTTTCTGTCTGCAACAAGAGGTGATTTTCTTTGGCTGCAAATTGATATTGTCTTCCAAGTAAGAAGAACATAAGCAGCCTCTTCCTTTCACTTTCTGTGGTCAAGTGTAGTCTGACTTTCACCTTTTCTTCCAATTGCACTCTCCAGCATAGTACTTAGTGCTGTTCTTTCTAAATAACTGAACCTTTCGGGCTCTTCGGGAGCTACAAAATCAGTTGCTTATTTACTTGGCTGTTAGAGCACAACAGTGCTAGCAGCACTTTCCAGCAGTTTTTAGCAATGGAAAGTGGAGAAAGGACTCCTCGGGCAGAAACTGAGGGGGAATTCCAGATGGGGATTTTGTAATTACTGAAGCTGTAATTTAGAATTTAGGCAGGATGTAGAAGCTATTGCCCTTGTGTTAAGAGGTTGTTAAAGGCTTTCCATATGTCCAGTTGGTCAGAGCTTCAGCTCTCACAGTCTCTCTGGGTGAAAAGATTTCAGTGGGCTAAAGAAGCAGCTTTGCAGGAATAGGGCTCCTGCTGAAGTCATGCCTTGCTCCATGGAGGGAGCATTCCCTCCTGACACCTGTGGCCCCTTTCTCTACCTAGCATCCATCTCCTCACTTGGGCTATTGTCTCTACTTCTTCCTGCAGCTAACAAAGGCATCTTGAACCTTTCTTCTCCTTTTCTCAGTAGAGTTCTTAATTGTACTATGAGGCTGCTGTGGATTGAGTCTGGTGACTCTTCTCAAGGATGTAGGAGTGTATGGTAGATGCTGAGCAGGCAGTTTGACTGCACAGGGCTGGGAACTGCTGTGGAACCTTCAGGTCTTAGGGTGTTTCCAGAGTTTTGCAAAGGCTGTGGCTACTGAAAATGCTATTGCATTCTGAATTGCATGTGTTCTTTTCTTCCCAAAAAAAGGCAAGAAAAAAGCTTCATTAGCTGTGATCTAGCACGAGATGTCAGCAGGTGGTAACTACCCTCTACCGTGCTCAAGTCAGCTTCTGTCAGCTCCTACCCATGGTGGCTGCTCAGCCTCCCTGAGGGGTCCCCAGCTTTTTTTCACATTACCAGCAGCTAGTGGGTCTTGGCTGTGTTTGCACCTCTTTGATGCCCTCGACATGAGGCTGTCCATGTGGCCTGTCATCACGGCTTCGCAGGATTGCAGTGATTGCAGATCTGCAGGATTCGCAGGATTTTTATGAGGTTCCTTATAAAAGCTTACGTTGAATGGTGTAATCTGGAAGTGCAGGTGTTCAGAAGAGTGGGAACTAGTGGTCAAGGGAGGTAGCTGGATCTTTGAGCATCCTCACAATTCTCACTACTCTTCTTGAGTCCTAAGGGAGCAGAGAGGACTGTGGGTTATTACCTGCTAGGTTGTGTGTTTGTCTTGGTTTTTTTTTCCAGATGCTGTCTAAACCCTCAGAAGCACTTCTGTTCCAATTTTAAAATGTGCTGAGCACTTTCTATTCCTGTAGGTGTTGGAGATGGTGTCGGGGTCAGCACTTCTGTGCTGGGAATTTTGAGGTCCCCCAGCTAATATGGTTCCTCCTAAAGGCGGATTGCCAGTGTGATTTCTTGCTTTGTCCATGTACTGTATCAGGCTTTGGCCTCTAATGAAGCGGAAAACACTTTCATTAGGTAAACCAACCTGGTCTGTTAATAAGGCACATTGCTAAACTAGCAATTTACTAGTTGCCCTAATAAAGGCTTTCAGTTTTCCCATGAAAAACAAAGCAGGGTATTGCAATGGCTTTTTTCCTTTCCCTGACGCATTCTTGTTGCTTTTCTGTAAGAGATCCTAGCACTCATTCTATGATGCTTCATTTTGCCTTGAGCTCCCGAGACGCAACTTGTCACCAAAGCTACAAGCTCATTCAAGGATGTGGTGGGTCTGATCCCCCGCTGACGCACACAGGCATGATCTCATCCGTGCTCACAGAGCTACATCCATTTTTCTTTACTGGCTGAGGACCTGGCTGTAAATGTAAGTGCTCAGCTGGGGGCAACGGAAATGTACAGAATAGTGGCAGTGCTTGTGACTAAGATATTTAACTGCTTTGTGGTGAGGAACCAAAGGCAATAGCAATTGGTAGTGCAGGTGTTTTGTTCAGATTTCTTTTATGTGAAGACACTAAGCATTGAGTACTGCCATGCAGATATCCATACCTGTAAGGTCCTCCAAAACCAGGACTACCTTCCTGCAACAATGTTTGCTGATGCTGGTTTTCATCAGTGTTTGGGGTAATTGAGACAGGAAAGTGTGATTAAAATTGGGACTCTACCTTCAACTGTAAGGTATCCTGGTGTATTTCCACCAGTGCTGCTTCCCTGGGGACTGAGCACAGACTGTAGTTTGTGTCAGTAGTGATTTACCTGCTGTGCTGTCTGGAGCTTTGACCTTGCCTCAGGCTAGAAAAGCCACCTGTGCTCCACAGCAGTGACTCTGCAACTTATGATTCCCTCTGTGTCCTTTGGGCAGAGCCCAGTGGTTGGTTACATGCTGCTCCTTCTCATCATGGTTATGTGCAACCACTCAAGGACCAATGCAGAATCTTTGCAAAAGAGGGTGAATTTGTTATTCTTGGGAACTCTACCCCTTCAACTCCACTGAGTGGAGGCAGGGCAAGGAGCAGTGCGGCTGCGGGCTGACTCACTCAGCTGCTTCACCTAGGACATACTTCACATCTCTTGTGGAAGCAGATGCCCACATTTCAGAATGATCATGTTCTTTTAAGCATCCCCCCCATTATTCTTTGTGGAATTTCTGTAGTGATAACCTCTTGCTCTGTGGTGCATTTCCTCAAATTGCTTTGAATTTCTCGTGTGTTCTACCAAGTCTCTAGTTCTTACATCAGGAGACAACTGAATTTTTGTTGGTTTTTTTTTTATTGGATATAGAAAATAGTTCTTGGTGTTTTTTGCTTTTGCATAAGAAAGGTGCCCTTGTGTCCTAAGAGTTGTTGTAAAAATACATCCCTCCAAAGATTTAAATGACTTTAGTCCTTCTGGGATTTATTTCACTCTAGAGCTGTGCATTATTTACTGCGTTGCTCATCTGTTCCTGGGTCTGTAAATGAAGGAGAACTTTAAATAACCAGGTTTTTGCTCGCTTTATGAGTGGTGTTGGTTTCATTGAGTGTTCTGGTTCAGCCGTTTCTATCAGTCCGGCAGTGAACCCTGGCAGGCTGTCGCTTGTCATGCAGGTTTTACCGTCCTTGATCACTGTCCAACAGTGCTGCACCATTGTTGGGTGAGTTGGCATCAAATAAGCTGGTCTCCTGAATTTTGGGGTGAACAGTGGTCCTTAATTCATAGATGCTTCTTCTTGATAGTTTTTTACAAGCAGTAGTTTGAAAGTGCTGAGATGTGCTCTGAGCCCTGTTATGCTCGCGCAGCGGGGGGATTAAGGAGATGGGCTGATAGCAGTTCTCCCTGCTATTCCAGTCCTAGAAGACTTGTGGGAAGTTGTGTTGCTCCTTGTGGTGTACAAACGAGGTGCTTGCCAGAGGCTCAGATGGTTGGGAATGTAGTGTGGGGACTCTGCAATAATACCGGCTGCCATCAGCGAGGAAAGGAGAGTCACTGCAGGGTCAGTACGGCCACAGGAGCACAGGGTGGTATTGTCATGGAGGGGTGGGGAAGATAAACTTGCAGGATGATGATGGACAGGGCATAGGACTGAGAGGAGACCGCATATAGGGGAGATTTGGGAACCTGTCTGGGTGGAGATGCGCAGAGCAGTCAATATCTCCTGGATTTTCCTTTGAGATGGTGGCATGCCAGAGGCAGCATGAGCAGCCTGGGCTTCGCTGCCTTTAGAGAGGGCGTTTGTCATGGACCATCTTTATGGGCAGCAGGGGATGGATTCACAGCAGAGAGGAGTGAGGCATCTCTAGATGTACTGCTGAGAGGAGAAAAGGCCTTCAAACATGAGGTAAGAGAGACGGGGAAAACGGATATAGAGATGAAAGCTGTTGTGTAGTTTAAATCCTGCCAGGTCTGCTAAATGTGCTGCTAGTCTGATTTGCTGAACAGTTGCGTGCTGTGCTGTAAGGAGCCCCTCGGTGCTGATGTTTTCCAGCGTACAGGATCTGGCCTCCCTGCTAGGGAAGGACGGAGTGCCAGGGATGTTCCTGACCCACTGTGACTGTTCAGCTGTAGGTACTGTCTATGTTTGATCCACAGCATAATTCTAGCCTAGCATAATTCCCTGTTCTGGGCTCTGATCAGCTGTATACGAGTGCAGAAAAACACTCTGAAAGGTTTCTGTAGCTCTTTTTCCCGTTCTTGTAAACTCAAAGCAGATGTCTGGACTCGCATCAATATGTTAAAACAGAAGAAAAGTCACTATGAGATTAAATTTCCAAACAGAGCAAATTCCCACATTGATTAGTTAAAATTTCTAAATCTCACAAATTTAGAAATATGTAGATGAAGGAGAAATAAAAGCAGCGTTTTTTTCTCTGGGAAGTCATTCGAAGAGACTGTGATCCATGTTCCAATGGAAAAACTTATATATCCAAACCAAGCAGCCGGTCTCTTGAGGCATTGCTGTATTGAATGGCAAATCAACGGGCCAGTGTCCAGAATTGTTTGTGGATTTTGAAGGTGGTGTCTGTGACAGAATGGATTGTATCTCATGGATATAGAGAAAGAGCCCAGGAATAACTTTTTCAAGTCTTCCCCCTGTTCAGCTCTTTGACCAAAGCTTGTAGTCATGCCAGTAAAACCAGTTGTGTTACTGTTGCTGCCTTCTTGTTTGCTGGTGTTGGTTTTGTAAACTGTGTTGTACAGAATAGTTCATATGAATTCTGTCTGTACGAGGATCGTTGGGTTGGGGTGATGCACTCGTTGCCAGTGCAGGTGTGATCCTGCCTTGGAACACGAAACGTTAACTGCTGGAATGGCAGGAGGAGGACTGAGCCCTCCAGGGTGGATGTGTGCATGATGAGGTGACTCGTGTGCAGGTGGAATACAGCAGTCAGCATTTCATAAGCTAACTTCATGTTTATCTGTCTGCTGGGAGTTGTATTATTGCAGTCCTGACCCAAAATACATACCTGACTTCAAAACTAAATCTGCAAATGTCTGATAACTTTAGCTCCTGCTTGGTCTTGGGTCTTCAGTTCAGTTATGGTGAGTGTTTCATGTCTTGAGGAATTAGAATTGCTCCCTGTCTGACTGATGAGCATTAGTCATCAGTCAGTGATGTGGGACATTGGTCCTAGTCTCAGGCTTCTCAATGTGAAATCTGAAATGTTCTCCTTTTTCACAAATATATTAAGTTTACTTAAGGTATGCAAGTGCATTTCTGTGTCTTTATGAATCCAAAAGATTATCTAAGCAAGTATTCAAAAAAAAAAAAACCAACTTGGTTGAATTCTCCTACAGTTTTTTTGCACTTTGAGATTTAGAAGGTTGTCCTTCTCCACCTCCTTTCCCCCCCTCCAAGAGAGACCTCATAGACAGACTCCAAAGTAAAACAGCCAAAAGATGTCACCACAGTGTTGGGGATGAGGAAACTGACCATGAAGCAAGATGGTGGCACAGCTGGGGTAGAAACTGTACCTCCAGCATTCCCACTGAGGTCTGAAGCTGCCAGGTGTGGAAGGTCCATCAGGAAGCCAGCAGACTGAAACCAGCCCATGGGGATGTGCTGCTCAGCCCATCAATGATTCCATGCAACAGACATGGGATGAAGGTTTGTGCAGCAGCCACCACGTACATCTCTGCTGCGTGTGGCATGGTGCGGATGGTGGAGGAAAGGGCTCATCTCTTCCCCACTATTGTCTGGAGTTGCCGTGTTAGCGCAGGCTGTCGGGGTAGCCCAAGGCTGTGATTCACTCCGGTCACTTTGTGCTGGATCAGCTGGTGCTGGATCGTGCAGCTTGCTTTCTTGCCCTTTTATGGGAGTGCATTTAGGTGTGTCTTGTTTTTAAGCTGTGTTGGATGTGTTTATTTGTCTGCCACGCTTGCTGAGCGTTTACTGTTAGAGCAGATGATGGTAGGCTGTCTGCTCTCTCATACATAGAGCTGCCTGCAGGTCTTTCAACACCACCCAGGTATTAAAGGACAGATGCTTTGAGTTCTTTGAAGTAAGTTTTTAATGACCTCTTAAAAAAAAAAAGGTATTTTCTGTATTGGGAAAGGCTGTGTTGCAGCCCAGGAACCAACAAGAGCCTTGTTTACTGGGAATGGTGGTGCCTTGAGACCTGGCAGTTGGAGAGAGGCAGGAGGAGGCTTGCTGACAGCTCTTAGGGCCTCTGGAAAGTACTCTGAGACATTACAAAGTAGCAGCAGATGCCAATTGAGCTGAATACGGGATGGCACAAATTGCTTTATTGACTGTCTTGGGGAACCTCTGGAGTCAAATAAGCAAAGTGGCAGAGCTGCAGAGCTGGGGCTGTGCCACTGTGTCTTTCTGCAGCGGGTTTGGGAGACCTGAGATCACTCGTTTTGGGGCCTGTATAAAGTAGGGGGCTAAAAGTAGCAGCTGCTGACCTGGTGTTTTCTCAGTTGAGGGCTGGGGGCCTCTGTGCTCCTACAGATACTGGTGAGTTGAGTCTTACCTTGCTTGGAGCATGAAGCAAGACCTGTGCAAAGGCCTGGAATAGCTCTGTAGTTATCAGCACTGCAGTGTTATCTGGAATTTTGTGTGGAGAGCAGCCCTTCCTGTGCCTCGGTGTGGAGCGGTGCCTGATGGCTGGCTTCCCCGGCAAGGGCTGCGCTGCGAGATCACAGCAGCGGGGTGGCTGCTGACGGGACCCATCGCTGCTCTGGCCCTGTGTGATGGTCTCCCTGCTCCTGAAGTTCCTTCTGGTCATCTGTGTGTTCAGGCAGAGCTCGAGTAACTGCTTCCGCAGTAAACCCGGGTGGGCTCTTCAGTCAATCCAATGCAACAAGGGCTGGAATTCAATTCATTCTTCATTTGCCAGTCATGCCCTGGGTTTTCCTTTTATCTGTCTCTAACAGGCCTGTTGGATCTCAATCCATATGCGATTTCAACTTTCCACCTCTGACCTTCAGCAGTTTGAGAGGCAGGTGGCACATTCATTTATCGTTGATAAATGAATCCAGCATGGAAGGGAACAACACTTGGTCACCCCCAGTGGTTGTTTCCTCAATAGCTGTCCAAGCCACCACTGTAATCATTGTGCTAATTAGCTCTCCATTTCTATAAGCACAACAGCAAAAAGTCTTGGGAGGCTTATCTTAATCCTCCCTGTCTTGTCCTGGGGGCAAACTGCAGGGTAACTGGCTGTATTTGCACTGTGCATGTGTTTCCTTTAATGTCTGAGTGATGAGTTCCCCTCGCTCTTCCTGGCTTGCAGGCAGTTTGAAGAGGACATGGATCGCTTCCTCTCCTGGGATCCCATTTATCCCTGGGGCACACCTCGGTAATTGCAGGCAGGATGCTGCTGTAATGGGACTCTGGTCAGACAGCTGTGAATGATGACTGGAATTCACAGGCCCGGTGACTTGTCTTAAAAGCCTCTCTTGGCTAACGAGGGTCCCGTCCTCTTGCTGTACCCAGCCGGGAGGAGCCGAGCGGGCAGTGGCAGGGCTGAAGGCAGCTGGCTCTGGAGCTGGCTGGGCACTTGGCAGTGGTAGGTTAAATCCAGTGTGCAAGAAGAATGTGAAAATGAAACACGGCTTATAAAAGCATGAGGAAAATTCTCCCTTGGCACATGAATAGATACTGGGTCATCTTGTCATGCTGCAAATGATGTTGAATTAAAAAAAATGACACGGTTGAAGGCTCTGTTGCTGTGATGGGAGAAAAGTGCAGGAGCTGTTTGGAGAAGGTGAAGCGGTACGTTGGGGGAAGTTTGGATCCAGGCACTTGCGTTAGGAAGTTTTCTTTTTTGGGAGACTTAATGTGGAGCAGGCTGTTTCCGCTGCGCGCTGTTCCTTGCTCCCTCCCTCGCTGCCATGGAGCTGCATTTGGCCAGAATCCATGCGAGGAGCCGAGGGTGGGAGCTCGGGTTCTAGTGTAGAGAGTCGCGTGCCAGACG
>VYZM01005653.1:582471-715121 GCA_013398915.1 Dromas ardeola | reverse complement strand
GGGGGGTGTGTGTGTGGGGGGGTGTGTGTGTGTCTGTGTGTCTGTGTGTCTGTGTGTCTGTGTGTCTGTGTGTCTGTGTGTGGCCTTTCTCCCTGCGGAGCGGGTGCCGGCGGCCCTTCTCCCCGCGGAGCGGGTGCCTTGGCCGAGGCCAGGGGTTGAAGGGCTGCCCCCTAAAATGCCGTCTGTCCTGTGTTTGCAGGTGGTTCTCTTGGGGATTGACATCCTTTCAGCACTGGTGTCCCGCTTGCAAGATCGCTTCAAGGCCCAGATTGGCACAGGTAAGGGGTCTGTGTGTGAGGGGGGGGACATCACCATCGCTCTGGTGGGGTCCCCTCTGGCTCCTGTACACACAAAGCCTTCTTTCTCCCCAGGAGAGCCCTTAGGAGGCTCCTGATGGTTTCGGGCTCGTCCCTCCATTGGGCAAGGGGAGAGCAGAGTGGCTGTGCTGCTGTGACAGTTTTCTGAGGGATTTGGATGTTCGTGTTTTCTTTCCTCAGTGCTGCCAAGTTTACTTGATAGACTGGGAGACTCGAAGGACTCAGTGAGGGAGCAGGATCAGACCTTGCTGCTAAAAATCATGGAACAAGCTGCTAACCCTCAGGTATGCTCGACAGCCCTCTGCAGTGTGAGACAGCGACTGGCTGCGTAAAAAGGAGAACTTTCTTCTGTCTGACAGAGGGTTTTCTCCTGTGGCTCTGGCTGAAATGGCTTCATTTCCTTACACCTTGTTATGAGATAATAGTTTTATTTGTGATTGCTGTTGTATGTCAGGATACGCATGGGAGCATCACTGTTGGTGGATTTCCCAAGGATGGGTGGGTGGAAGGCTGGATGTCAGAGCAGTTGTTCTGGGTCCTTGGAAGATACTTTTTTTCTGTAAGTAAAAGCATCATTTTAGCTAGTGGGGAGTTACTGTGAAGTCAGCACAGAACAAAGTATTAGTCAGATCTAAAAATGTCTTTCTACTTCTTGTCCTGTTCTGCTTGGGTGGATGCAAAGCTTTTATTTAAGCTCCAGAGATTTTATAGTGTACGTCTGTTGGAAAAAGATTCCGTCTCTCTCCCTACCTCCTTTTTTTTTCTGTCTCACCTTCTTTTCTGTCTTCCACAGTACGTGTGGGACAGGATGCTAGGAGGATTCAAACACAAGAATTTCCGGACAAGAGAAGGGATTTGCCTCTGCCTTATTGCAACACTCAATGCGTAAGTCAGAATCTCCTGCAAACCTACGTGATGTACACAAGCCTGCTCTGTGACTCACACCGGTCCTCTTTTGTTCTTTATTCCCAGATCTGGAGCTCAGAGTTTAACACTGAGTAAGATAGTGCCACATATATGTAACTTACTTGGAGATCCAAACAGCCAGGTAAGCTTTTTGCTGTGAGTCAGGTCTGAAGGTTGTGCTGATTGCCTTGTTGGTAAGCAGGGCTCTATGTTCTGGCTGGTAAATTAGCTAATTGTGCTGTTGGTCGTGAACTCTGAACAACGCTGTTCATTAAGAGCCCTTGGCTGGTTTTGAAGAGGTGTGATTTGAAGTATGCCTAAACCAGCATATCAATTACTGTAAGAGTTCCAACAGAACAACACGAGTCTGCAGGTGAGATGAACGGAGCAGGAGGCTTTTGTGGGAAGGGAACGCCTGTGCCTTACAGCCCAAACGCAGGGGAGGCTGTGGGGATCCCTCTGGGCTCGGTGCAACACCTGTCACCTTCAGGGAGAAACCAGTCTGGGCAGGGAGGGCAAATGGGACCAGTTGGGCAGCCTGGCCATGTGCGCTGTCAGAAGTTGTTACAGGGAGATTCTGAATAAGGTGTGGAGGGAAGGCAAGCTTAAATCAGCGATGCAACCCAAATGAAGATCCATGCTGGGGAAAAAAAAAATCTATCACTTCTGTGTGCTTTTTGTCCTGCCCTGGACAGGACCTAACCTGAAATTAGATGCAAGTATGTGAGGTTAGTGAAAAGAGGGAGGTGGGGAAGCAGGATTCAAATTTATGTCATGTAACATGTACTTGCAGTTTTTGAGTATGCCTGTTGCCCTCCCAGCACGGGTGACACATCTGTGATCCAGGTCTGGAGTGGGTGTTTATCTGGAAGGAAGCATGGGGCGGACAACTGTGGCATGGGTTTATTTACATTGGCTCTGGAGAGTTGGCCATCTTCCCATGGCTGTCAGGAGGACTGAGTGTGAAGTAGCCTTCCCTTGCTGCTTGTGCCAATGCAGGATGATAAACCTGTTAACCCAAAAAATTTTCTAAGGAAGTTTAATATTCAGGATCCTTTGTAGTTCTGAGCTGTGACTGAGCAAGCTGTTACCCTTCAAGGGGATACTGGGTTTAGGACGTGGACTTGTTGCACAGACAGACAACTTGGTCCTGCCACTGGTGAGCTGTTAAATGAATCAGAAAGTTGGTGAGGGCACTGAGATGTGTTTTCCCTCCTTGCATCTTCCACGTGCCTGGCACAGCTCATTACCCCAGTACTCAGCTGCAGGGGAAAATGAGGCTGATCTCTTGCCCCTTCTCCTGGGTCTGGTTCCTCATCCCCAGAAAGCCCGTGCCCGAACTGACTGGACACAAATCGCTGTCTAAGTGGCTCCTGGTTGAACGGCTTCTGTCCTAGAGCAGGGGCTGGTCCTGGGCTCCCTCAGGGCTGCTTCTGCCCAGCGAGTGCCTTCTGAGCTCTGGAAGTCCTGATGCGCGGTCAATGCTGCCCTCTCTTGGTGAGAGATGATGGAGAAACACAGATCCAGGTCAAGTGCAGTGTTTCTCCCTTTTGTTGTGGATGTGGAAGCTGTTCCGTTACTGCCCTTTTCAGGAAGAGTGGTTTTGTTGTTATTTTCAAAAGAGTGTTGTGTTCAGAAAGAGTGTTTTCAACTAATGTAATTGCGTAACCCAGTGAGCATCTGGTATGACAACAGTATGTAAACTACGACTGTCTTCTCAAAAAGGAAATTGAGCGTCAAAGCTTTTATTGCTGTGCATACTCAACCAAGTATGATAGTAGAGGCTCCCTGCCTTACCCAGTATGGGATTTACCCAGTTCCTCTGATTAACTCTACACACGCAGTGAGGACCTCTGGGTCGGCTGCATTGCATGCCGCGGCTGGAGGGAACACAGTGTCAGGCTGGGGGTACGGCAGAGCTTGTTGGCATGTCCTAGCTCACTGCGGGCAGAGGTGCGGGAGCTCCCACCTCTCCTCCCTGGCTGTCGGAGGCAGAGAGCGAGGCCGGGTTAGGGTCTGCGTAACCCAGAAACCAGGGACACCAGACTGTGTCCTGAGCTGTGCCCGGAAGTCCTGTATGGTGGCGTATGGGGCTGATGGGCAGAGAGAGGAGAGGTAAGAACCTGAGTAAGGGCTGGCGTGAGTGATGGCAGCAGTTCGGAAAGTGGCAGTGACCTGCTGGATGGGAAGGCTGCAGAGCAGGAGAATGGGGTGAGATGAATCGGAGTTAAGTGCTTGCCTTTTTTTTTATTATTTTATTTTATGACTAAGAAGCAGGACATGTGTGCCTGCCCTCTGACTCCCACCTATAGGCGATTCTAGCTTGTGCCCACAAGATACCCTGTGAATAGTCCTGATGTGTGTGGGTGCTTGGGACCTGCCAGGCCATCTTCTTGAGAAGCAAAAGTGCATAGGTATATAGGCATTTCTGCAGGCAGAGCAGATAGTTTACTTTCTCTGTCTGCTGTGTCTGATGGAGGGAAGGAGTCTCAGTACAGAAAGGTGACACTTTAATCGGGTTTGTGGCTCTTCTGTTGGGTGGAGGAAAGGATGTGTTCAGCAATTTCCTGCCAAATCAGTTTGGAAAACAAGCAAAATTCATGGTGACTCGGGTGATTGATTACTTGTCTCTCCCTACATATTTTGTTATCGACACAGAAACATAAGTTTGTAAGATAGCATTTAAAATCTATTTGTTTTGTAACGTACCAGGAATATAAGGTCTGTTCATGTGTCTTTCCTTGCTTTTTTTATTCAGTGAACGTACCTGTTGCACACAATGGGTGGAGTTTGGCAAAGGCAGCCCAGCTCCCTGTATGTGTCCCTATGTACAAAGCCTTTCGTCTTATGTCTTGACTGCCTTTTCAATTAAATTAGACCTGCTGATACTGCTAATACCTGAAATGCAGGGATGGGAGCTCCTTCATGAACTCTGTGGTAATGTGTATAATGACTGTTGTTGCTGAGAAATATGCAAATTTCTTTCTCCAGGGTAAAGCAGGGATTGATTCATTTATTTAAATTATAAAGATGATTGATTTCTCTTATATCTCGCATTCAGGTTCGAGATGCAGCAATAAACAGCCTTGTGGAAATTTATAGACATGTTGGTGAACGTGTAAGGGCTGATCTCAGTAAAAAAGGATTACCCCAATCTCGGTAAGCTAAGAATGTCCTTATGTCTTCACTATTTTTTGGTCTGCTTTTTATTCCCTTCTTTCCTTTAGAAGGCTTCAGGAGCTGCATGATTGAACCTTTTCCTGTGATCAGGGTTGTTTGTTGTTTGGCTTATTCTTTTTCTTTTTTTTTTTTTTTTTTTTTTAAATCCTACAGACACTTACTAAGGTTGCACTTAATGTGATTCCTATACCTTTGCCCAAGTATGCCACGGCATCTTTGGAAAACCAATAAAAATATTACAGATGTGTAGTTAACAGATAATGAGATGTGATAAAGATCTTCTGCTCCATCGGACCTGTGACACGAATGGGAAAGAAGTGTCAAGGCTAAAAACAAATGTTGTGTGAAGCTGTTTGTCTTTGTAACATTTCTGCAAATAGTTAAGACAAGAAAAGCAGTAATGGACTAGAAATGCATCTACAGTTAGACATGTCATCTTCAGTAATGTATTTCCAATTGTATCTCTTATTTCTCTAGTATCAGTTGCTTCTCAGTTTTTCTTATCAGCCTCTGCATGTTGTGATTTTTTTTCTTAAATTTTAAAATAACTTCCCTCCACACTGACATTTTTGAGAGTGCTCTCAATATCTGAGTGAACATAGAATGTTCATAGTCAGAAGGGACTTTCAGAGATCAACTCGTCCAACCCCTGTGCCATGGGGAGGGACATCTTTCACTAGATGAGGTTGCTCAAAGCCCCATCTAATCTGACCATGAACACTTCCAGTGATGGGGCATCCACAACTTCTCTGGGCAACCTGTTCCGGTAGCTCATCACTCTCACCGTAAAAAATTTCTTCCTTGTATCCAATCTAAACCTACCCTCTTTCAGTTTAAATTCATTGCCTGTTGTCCTGTCACTACAGGCCTTGCTAAAAAGTCTCACTTCGTCTTTCAATATATGAAAGGGTCTTACAAGAAAGATGGCGATAAGGACACCCCAGA
Organism: Dromas ardeola; assembly: GCA_013398915.1. Taxonomy (NCBI): domain Eukaryota; kingdom Metazoa; phylum Chordata; class Aves; order Charadriiformes; family Dromadidae; genus Dromas; species Dromas ardeola. The sequence continues at coordinate 709,773 of VYZM01005653.1, read as the reverse complement.
GCTATCTGTTCTCCAGACTGAATAGTAATCCCCCAGAAAACCTGAAACTGAAGCCAGAATTCCTGTGTCCATAAAGGGGACTGCCCCGAGGCAGCAAATGCAGCGGAAACTGCTGCCCAGACCCATTCCCTTTTTCTCACTGAATCATCCACACTGGAATAACTGGCAGCACTAGTCCTAAAATTTTGCTACAGTTGCATGATTTCTGTGACCTGCGTTTTGATTTCAAAGATGCAAATTGAAATTGGTGGGGACCAGCTGCGCAACATATGTCACAATCCATTGCTGGTTTGTATTTCTGCATTCTTCAAATAGAGTATGGTGTAAAGTCTCTCCATAAAACTGGCTTTGTTTAAGTCTAGGGCTTTTAGAATGATCAAGCTTAAAATGTAATTTTTTGAATGCATTAATATTGTTAATGCTTTTAGACCTATGCTGCTTTTAAAATAGACTATTTGCAATTTGATTTATGTGGTCATGGAAAATTTGTCCTACAACATCTTAAATTAGAAGATTCCTATAAATTAAATTCAGTTGTTCATGGTGTATTTCTTTCTTTAACTTTCAAACAGGTTGAATGTAATTTTTACAAAATTTGATGAGGTCCAAAAATCTGGCAACATGATCCAGAGTTCAGGTGGTGAGTAGATGTACTTGTATTTTCTTTTTGGTGTTTTTAGCAATTTTCAATTGGTGAGGCATTCAAATGGACACAGAGCAAGCATTCGTTCTGTTGGGGAAGTGAAGTATTAGGTGATTGTTCAGAAATACGCACATAGCTTTTGCAGAAAATAAGTTGATGTTTAGTTGGTCTGCCCTGTCTTCCTGGTAGTATTGGAGAATGACGGTGAAGTTTCAAGAACAGAAGGTGGGGTTAGAGCTTTCCTTCTTTTCCTCTTGAGTGTCATTAGGGAAATATCTTCTGTTTGCATGTCCCTGTACATCTTTAAATTGTTCGTAAGGTAAATTAAATAGTAATTTCAGAGAAGAAGCCTTTTTAGTTTAATGCCCTAAATAGCACAGAAAGCGTACATGTTAGTGTAGGAGTGTTCCATTTCAAGCTGATATTTTTTAGGCTTTGTATTTTGCAGCTCCTATGTTTGTGTACTTCGTATGTTTATAACTGATAGTCAAAGCCCTTATCAGAGCCTTAATTCTGCTCTTGCTTGTCTGAGACAAGTATTTTGCTTGCTTTAAAAACAAATGTCTATTACTGCTTTTCTTATAGATAAGTTTGAGCTAGACAATATTTTCGATAAGTGCCACTCATTTTTAGGGATAGATTCTTGAGAAAATTATTGGTGAGGGAATTAGACTTTCTGCCAACAGCCAAGTAGAGCAGAGATGAAGAACTTGGGTTGAGTGCTGTGGGTTCCTGTCACGCTCACGCCTTCTGCAAGGAGAGGTGATGTCCCCAGTCTTTCCCACCCTGCTCTTAGACGCCAAGAGAGCAGAGTGGTCTCTGCTCTTTTAAATTGGAAAAAAATATCTTTTTCTCTTCTAGACACTATTCTTCTTGCCGTATCCATTTTGAAATACAGTAAACTTCGTCCCTGCAGGAAAAAATAAAATGGACTTATTTGAAAGTTCTGAAGTTATATTTTGGATAAGTGATCCGAAATGTGATTTGATTCTCTTGTATGTCTGGGGATGCTGAAGACCTAGTGCAGGTTCCTCTGATGGAACAGGTTAAAACTGTGCTTTTGCATAACATAGGAAAATATTGGCTGTATAAGTAAATGAGGCTCACAGTGGCAAAAAAGGGCAGTTGAGAAACGAGTATTTTTGTGCTTCTTTAAAAGGATGGAAGTAAATATCTAATCCCTTAGCAAACATCTTAAGGTTTACAACCTCCCGGTGTTATGAAATCATATCTCAAACTGAAACAAGCTTGCTGCTGATCCAGCTTTTCTGTTTTCCACTTGGCTAGGCTAGAGTAGATTTGTTTGTTTTGCTACTAGTGGAATAAAATGGGTTTTCAAAAAAAGAAAAACTTAATTTGATGCATTGTTGTACTATGCAGATTGCTGTTGTCTGGAGTTCCAGGAGACGTGCTTGTGCTCTGTGGTGAGATGTGTTGCTACGTGGACATGTTAAACACAAGCTGTGGTGGGATGATGGCTGTGGGTGGGGTTTCTGTCGGCTTTCTTTAGTGGGGGGGGGGAGATTTTGGAGCTTATTGTGCCGCTAGCTAAATTTAAGCTGTTTATAGAGGGTTTTTCTAATCCAAATGAAGGTGGTCTTAGAAAATTGAATGTCACAACTGATTAGAAGAATACTTACTATGAGATAGGTGAGAAATACGTAAGAATAAACATCAATTAAGAGGAAGAAACTAGAGTTGCCTTAAATTTGCAACACGAGTTTTAGCTGTGCAGTCATTTTTGCATGTATATGTCCCAGAACAGTACCAGAGACATCGCTTGCCAATCATTGGCTTTCGAGAGGTAGTTCTGATCTCTAGACTAAGCATCCCAGTGCATACTGTGGTGTGATTCAGGGCTGCTGGCGGCGCTGCAGATATCAGAAGGAGGAAGATGGGACAATGAGGATGACCTCTTCTGGGCTGAAAATTCTTAGAGGGCCACCTCTTTCCAGGAGAGCAAACCATCTGTTCTAAAATTCCTAAGGAAGGATTCCTTAGGAACACTTTTTTTTGCCCCATAAGTGCAAGTAAAGTGTTTATGTGTATTAGGTCTGCTCTTCTAGGCTTCATTGGGAATTTTTTTTTTTTCAATATCCCTTCCTCTGTCACTGTTTAGATGAATCTGAAGACTTAGCTTGATTGCAGATATAGTGCCTGGGACCTTACACACCCTATCTCATGTCCTTGACTTCATTGACAGGCTTTTTGTGCTTCCAGCCCCAAGTACTCATGTCTTCCTCACTCTGCTTCACCTGATCTGCTGATGTCTCGCCGTCCTTGCTCGTGCTGTGGCTGAATCCAATGCCCAGAGCATGTGTGTTAGCACTTCTCCTCTGTTAAAGCTCCTGCGTGGGCACTGAGACTGAAAAGCAGCCTGGGGGGAATGGAGCTGGGGAGAATGGAGGGGTGTTACGGGGTCAGAGACCAAGGTGTGGAAAGGATAACGATCTCCCACTGCTCTGCCAGGACCTTTTCATCTTCCCTAACAATAAAAAAAAGTCTGTAGCTGCATGAGTTAATTCATTTGTGAAGCTAATTATGAGAACAGTAGTTATTAATACCTTTTTGTGTGTGTTTGAGGGAGGGTTCAGTTTCTCATAGTGCCATAGGCTGGTTTGTTGCTTCTCCCTGGCCCTCCAAGCACAGCACAAATACAGTGTACATGCTCACAGTATCTAATATGTCAGCAGATCTGTGCAGCTTCCAGTTTATCGTTTTGAGTTTGTATAATCCAGTGGAGGAGGCTTATCTTCACCCATGGTCACAAGTTTATTATGGCATAAAGACAAGCCAAGTTTGTCGGGTTTTTTGTGTCCCTGACGCCTCCTGCAGCTTCTGAACAAAGGTGACACTTTCAGCAGCCGCCAACATCACCAGGAAAGAAGATGATAAAAACATTGCACATCCAAAAGATATGCCTTTCTCGGGAAGTAGCTGTCTCAGTCTTGTTAATCCTTTGAGTCTGGCAGAGTCTGCTGTTGATTATGGGGAATGTCTGTCTGTTACCATTAGTACCGCTCCTTTCAGATTGTAAGGGCTGTAAGTGTGTGAATGCAATACTAACGCTTTAACCTTCACATTCTATGGCCTGGATCAAATGACTTCAGGCAATACGGTGGAGTTGTATTGTCTTAAAAGCTCGTGGTAGTCCCTCTCTGTAGCCAGCGTGTTCTATTTCTAGCTCTATGCAGGCTACATGAGTGTCCCGGAGGTTTTGGGAGGCAGACTGGCAAATGTTTGCGCAGACTGCGGTCTGTAAGCCCTTGTCAGTGTAAAATGGCACTGTGGAAGGAGCAGCGTCAGCTCCCTTGCAGTGGGTTTTCGGCCCTGAGCTGCTCCCTGTGTTGGGTGCACAGAAGCTGCAGAACGGATCCAAATGAAAAGTAACCCACTTCGCCCCTTGGGGAAGGGCTTTCTGTTGTTTCGGGTTAATGTGTGCCTCTGAAATGGAAAGGCTAACTGAAACTGTATCATGACTTCCCAAATCACTAGCAAACATAATGTCTGACTTTTTTTTATGTGGTCTTACGGGTGAATATGGTGAGTCTAAACTTCTCTGGTGGGTAGCTTGGGTGGGTAACCAAGAGCAAGCTGTTGGATAAAGTGTCACTCATAATGGAGCACTGGAGTGGTGCTAATTACAAGACTTGAAAGTGGTTGTCAAACCTGACTTATCACAGAACACAGTGGTACTGGGCAGGTGGGAAAGTAACTGTGGCTTCTGAAATGGTGAAATATGGCAAAAGAATTGGTCAAAGAAGAAAGATGACTAAAACTGGCCTCTTAGCTCTGAGACTACTGTTTGGGATAAGTTTCCTCTACCGGCTCACTAAGGATTCAAGTAAAAAAAGCAATTGCAGCAGCATTATTTGTATATCAGGAGTAATTTGGAGATTAGCGAGGATGCTGTAAGTTGTTAAAGATTTCTTAGTTAATGGTTGCCAAGGCATAAGCAAACGGAAATCTTAGTCTACCAGAAAAAGTGCTTAAAATAAGGCATTTCCTGATCCCATGAATAAATCCAATGAATCAACTCTAATCAGAATGTGAATTTTATGTCTATGAAAATAATTCGTATGTTTTATTTTTACTTACCTTTCTATGCTGTGGTCCATTAGTGCTGCTTTATCGTGAATTGATTTTTTTTTTTTGGCTAGGCTTTGTTTTTATCATGTAGTAATACAAGAATCAAATGCATAGTGGGGTGGGGGAGGTTTGCATAGTAATAGGAGGTGTTCCATTAAGTCAGAGGGAGGTTTTGGCATGCTGAAGTATGCTGCTTGTTGCTAGGCAGCAGCCCTTATAGCTAGAATATGAAGTAAAAATCCACATTGGATTTCTCGATGATTCTCAGTGCATCTCTGTTTTGTTATTTGGCATATAATTAGTCAGCCTCTTGAAGCAAAAATTACAGTTTTTCCCCCTTCGGGCTTTCAGCAAGCTAATTATTTTTTGTGTAACTGCTTTTGCTAATTATGCAGATGCCTTATTCCCCTGGGACAAATACATTTTCAGCATGAAAGAGCCAATAATTGCCAGCTAGTCAGCTGCTGTCTTCGTGTGGCATTGTGCGATGATCTTTAGTTGGATGTGATGCAGGGAGAGGCTATTGGACGTAAACAGAGACTCCAGGAAATTTATGCTGCACGGGTTTCCTTGGTATTATGTCTGGAAGGACCTGAACACAAAGCATATACAGTTTTTCCATGGATTTGAATTGACTTTGGATCAGATCTGGACTCCAGAAGACTTTATAATCAAGGTTCAGGACAGATTAAGAATGAAATAAATGATCTACTGAGAGATACAGCTGATAGGAAATGAGGACCCAAACCAAAGCTATTATTAACCAAAATGTTTTGGTGTGTTTTTTATGCTCTTTATTATTGCAATATCATAATATGACATTCTTTGATGTAAACCCTAATTTTTTTACAGGTCATACAATTTTTGGGAGATGCTGTTACACTGGTGCGTGCAGGCATGCTGCAGTGGTGTGCAAGTGTGGTACCTGTGGGTAGGGAGGAGACTGAACTTTCTTGTCCGCGCTGAATTTTTACTTTTCTGAGGACAGCAAGATTTAGGGACAGTGGAGGTGGCAGTGGTCTTGGGCTGCAAGGAAATCAAAGCAGGAGGTCTTAAAGCCAGAAGTCTGGAGCTGAGATCTCTCCCCCACAGACAGTTGCACAGAGTAAGGTGAGGATGCAGGTTCAGTAGTTGCCTGTGTGAGTTAATGTTCTAAGAGAATGCAGGTTATTTAAAACAATGCTAAAGTAGCAGATGTGTTAATTCCAGTTACTGAAAGCCGATGAAGTAGGAGCAGTGTTACTCTGAGTATAACTACTTCTGTTTTTGAGATATTGCTTAAGGTAAATACGCTATTTGTTGAATGAATTCTGTTTATGATGAAGTTGACAACTTGGAGGCGATTAGACGGAAACTAGAACTATTCTAGATTCCTGTGTTTTGCTGTTGATAAAGCAGAGTCACCAAAATGCTATTTTGGTATTTATTATAAGGAGGAAAAATCACCCACGTTTGCCAAGTGTTGCCATGCGTCTGTGGGTGGGATATTGTTTGTTTGTCAACACACATCCAAGCACCAGAATTACGGACTGGAGGAGGGACGACTGTCTGATAACACATAGAGGTTCTGAACCGACAAACACTGCACTGTGATTTTCTGCATTCATATCTCCTTGTGCAATTTAATTTCCATTATGGCTTGTTCTTTGTGAATACTGTTTTTTAAGTTGAAAATTAAATAGAAAATTTATTTCATTGACTCAGCGTTCCCGTGGCATAAAAAAAAAAAAAAGCAAGGAAATGCCTCTTTGCCTGCATGGGAGCTGAGAGAGCAGAGCAGTAATGTCTGAGTGATACTCGAATGAGTGGTGTTAACTGATAGTACGTCCTCGTGGAAGGTATAAATGGACGAGACGAGCTTTTCTCCCTTTCTATTACACAGCTTTGTAAATAAGCACATTAATGCCTCCTGGACTTCAAACTCTCAAATTTAGAAGGGAGGGATGCGAGCGAGCAGGTAGGGGAGGACGCATGGCCCTGAGCTGAATGCTGGGCAGCCTTTTATTTTGGAGGAGAGGTGGCAATCGTCTGCTGGGTGACACGGAGAAGTCATTTCGGAGGGTGGAGAGTTTGCTGCTGGGTAAGTTGCCGAGAGACATGTACCGTGGGGCTGCTCCCGGAGCGCAGTGCTCTTCCCCAGCGTCTCCCCAGCACTGCAGATAATGACTACGGGGAAAGGTAGGTGCTAATGAACGTGCCACAGGGATGGATGGGCTTGTTTGTTAGCGTCGGAATATTTGCCTGTTAAATTTGTTTCTAACGGTGTGAAGAGACTGAAGCAATCTTGCAGTAAAAGTGGAACTTTAACAAAAATAGCCTGTAAACATCTGTAGCCTGGTGGCGTCGAGCTCAGTTTAAGCTTCTATAAAAAATGATAAAAGATCTGTTTTATGGGGTGAAGGAGGAGGATGTGTGTACATAAGGGAACAGAACAGGTTGTGGGAGGTGAAGGACAGGAATTTTCAGACACCTTTCCTGGTCTGTGATGTTTTTGAGTAATCCTGAGGCTTTCATTTACGAACTGTTTCCTTTTGCAGCATCAGCTGGAAAGAGGGTTTACATTAGTTAGAAGTACTTTTGAATTAACATTGAATAACAGTTCCAAGAATGTGCCAAATGAAGACATTGCTGGCTTTTCTGCATTTTTGTGTTTTAGCTGCATTGAAAAAGGTTACCTATGGAAGTCGGAGAGGCTGGAGGGGAATAGCTGAAATGGAAATGCCGAGGAGCTCTGTATCTATTCACCTGTGAAAAATTAATTTACAGGATAGAAGCGTGTATTGCATGTATTTTTGGTACATCAGAAGCCTGTGCCTTTCGTTTTGGCTTTCATAGGAAGTTATTTCTGTTAGCTATCTTTGCAAAAGCTGCATCTTTTTCCTGTTTTCTTCCCCCTCTTCTCTCCATTCAGTGTACCTGTTTTCCTGTAAGAAATCCTTATCACGCTGTGGATGCTGTAGGCTAAATTTAGGAAGTGTGAGATTGTTGATATCTGAGAGTTATATGGACCTTGGTTTTGTATCGATATTTACTGTCTCAAGGTGCGAGTGGCAGCTCTTTTTGTAATGGATTAGAAGGTGGAAATCACCTGGGCAAATTGAACGCTATGGAATTGATACTACATGTGATATGTGCCGTTTTTACAGGCAGTTCTTCATTTTAGGGGCTTGGATCCCTTTGGAATATTATGGTTTCACAGTGCTCTTCCAAGGCAATTATTACATGTATTTTCAGAGGAGGCAGGGGATGCATTTGTGTGTGGTGTTACTTGTGAACAGTCAGTAAATGTCTCCTAGCTTGAGGGGAAAAAAATACCAAAACTTGTCTAGGATGGTTCTCCTCCTCATCCCAAGCCACATCACCTGTCACTGGACAGTGTCACCATCTACAGCTGAAACCTTTTCACTCTGGCTCCTCCTGTCCAGGTCAAAAAAGGACTTGAAAGTAATATTTTTCCAAAGTTGTGATTGTGTTGACTAATTAATGTACTTAACTGCTTTTTAAAGAAAACAAGCACATATTATTCGTTGTTAATGAAGCAGGATGGATTCGTTGTGCTGGGAACTTCTCAGCTCTGAAAGATTGGCTGGTGGAATGAAGAGCCTGGGGCCATAGTCCAGCTGGTCTTATCTGTTGGGAAATGTCTGACCTCCAGGTCACCCTTGGTTGTCTGAACTGTGATAGTAGCAAATATCAGAAGAAAAATAAGTGTGTAAGTTGTTAATGCCATTGTATCTTCTGAATTGAATCCAAAGTACCTTGACTCTAGGGTTCCCTTGCAATGAAGGAGCAGACCAGAGTTACTTTGGCTGTGTGTGTATCATCACTTCCCTAACCTCCGATGGTTTTATATGAACACAGAAATGCTCTTTTGGCAAAGCTTTGGTGTAACCAAGCAGAACCACTCTACCACTGCATTTCATGGTATTTCCAACAGATGTGCGTAAAATGTAGGCTAAAGGAGCGGGCAGCTTAATGATGAGATGATGCTGTTTGGTGTGGATGCCATGAGCAAAAGATTAACATGCACAATTCTGTTATCACTAATGGAGGTTAAATGCATGACTATTCTGCTATCTGGAAATGAGCTTCTTTATGCAGGGCCTGTTCTCTTCTTCCCCATTGGTAAAAGTACCATGTGGATCTGAGGGACCTCAACGGTTGTCTTAACACATGAAACCTGGAACACATTGCAAGGATGAATCTAGAGTCCAGTGTCCATAAGAAGAATTAGAATGAATTAGGAAAGATCCTACACCCTTCCCATGGAAACTGCAGTAACATCTGGTAAAGCTGTGGAGGCGATCACATCTCAGTGATGCTTAGTAGTCTTGCTGTTTTCTCTCCTGTGGTCTTTTCCTCCAATTTCTTTCATGTCTTTCTGTGTAAGGCTGGTTTTGTATATAAAACAAAGCCTCAAATGGTCATTGTCTTTAAAAATCTCTGGACCAGTTTCTTGGTATCTTCTGTGCTGCTTTGCCCACTGTCTCTCCTTCATACACCTTTTGTGAGAGAGAGTTTAGGGGTCAAGGCTGGAGCAATATTAACTCCAGTGACATTTTCACATGAAAGGACTAACTCTAAATATCAAGTTTTTGATCTGTTAGCTTTGTCATTATACACGACAACTTCCGGGGCAAACTTATCAATAGGATGGTTCATACACATGCATGTACACACACATATTGGTCATTGTGAATACAGCAGTGATTTTAAGTCAGCCTTTTAATTCTCAACAGTTCTCTGAGAAATAGGAGTGCAAGTTACTCAAATATCCTAAAGGAGGGCTGACACGCTAAGGGCAATCTAGTATGGGTAAAAATTATCCCATAGTTGTATATTCTGCAGATTCGCAAAGCTTATTTGGGTTGTGTTTGTTTATGTATTTCACACATTCTGTCTTCAGTGCTTGTTGGGGAAGCACAGTAAAGTACTTCAGTGAGCACAAGTGAAGGCATCACATGCTTTTGTGCTGCTATGGAAAGAATTACAAAAGTGTTCTTGACGTAGGAAACTTTGCCTGAGGCTCATAAATAGTTCAGTCTCCACAAAAAGTGGTGGAGAGGTGGGGGTCTTCCTTCCCCCTTTTTGTATGCTGGCTGGGTGCTGGGTTCTTGAGAGTAGTCTCCTGATACTTCTTATAAGCGAATGCTCTGGGCTATTTTTATATAGAATCACTGTCCCAGTTAGCATTAAATTGCTGTCCTTAATCAGCAGTTTATCCCCAAAGGCTGCTTGGGGGAGAGATGAAATCTGCACCTCTCGTGGAGCACTTTGAATTCCTGTGCTGCTGTTCTCATTTATATGAGATTTGTTTTCAGATTGAGCATGTAACAAGTGAATGGACTTTAGCTGCTGTAATTAGCAGCCTCTGAGGACAGCAGTCACCCTAAGGTAATTGGTGAACTACAGGGTAGGCTTTTAGGGGCACTAAGAGTACTCGAGATGTGTGTTTCTCTTGCTGGTGACGAAGAGCATCCCTGCCCTTGCAGAACTGTGTATGTGTGGCATAACCACAGGAGCTGCAGCTTCCATAACCGTGACATTTTATTCAAGTGTCTAGACTGAAGAGCCACCTAGTTGATTTCTAAAGAACCTAAGACCAAACGCTTGCAGGCTTGAAGGTCGTCTCGTGTCTAGTCACTTCTCATATTCAAATCATTGACCTTAGGCTGGATGAGACTAGACTACCAACTCCATTTCTGAGAAAGCCATACTAATACAGATGGTGTATCCAGTTTTAATATACAGTGGTAGAACAATAACTGCAGTTACAGCCATGTGAGTCGGGGGCATGAAGAGGTCCCTTTTTCTAAACGCTGGGGTGGACAAGTGCCGATTTGTTACTCCAGTGGGAAGTACAGTTAATGCATTGTCGGTACTTGGCCCTGGTCTGGCTAAGTTGCCTTCCTCCTTCATTATGTTTGGCTGAAGTATTTTCTTTGTAACTTGGATAAAGTGATGTGAAATAGAGCAAACCCAAACTATAATAAGTAAAAACGTCCTATTCTTGTATTATTAAGACAGCAAATACTGTATAATGACTGGGTTTCTTCTGCCTGCTGAAGGAATTAATTCTGCCCTGCTGCTCTGTCAAAGGAATCCTTTTGTTGCATTGTGCAAAGCGGTTTTAGTCTCTTTCTTGTTTATTCCCCTGAAGCCCAAAACTGCAGACAGCCCTGAATAATCCTGTCTTGGTTTACACCCTCCGTGTAGCCTGAAGGGAGCTCACTGCAGCCAAATCTTCATGAGGAAAACTGCTACTGGCTGTGTCTTTGCAGTTGGCCTTCAGAGTCAAGACAGGTGAATTCTAGCACAAACAATGTGCGCAACCAAAAATAAGGGAAAAGGTAAATACCTTAATTCACGGTATAGTGTCACCTGAACTGCTTTTCTCAAGAAAGGCAAAACCTATAGCAACTATATTTCCAGACCTGCTCCTTTCCTGATGACAGGCTTGGCCCACCTTCCTTCAGAGCTCATCAGGGTACCACGAAAGACCTTTAGATGCTTGACATGGAAGCTTCTGGTATTAGACGCAGATGCTAATGTCCAATGAATATGAAACATATCTAGACTTTCATTGGAGACCAGGATGGATAGTGGTTTGATAGAGTTTTGAATGCTTATATGCAGAGGGTTGGAAAGATAAATTTACACTGGGTTTGTTTTTTTTAAGACCAAATCTGCTCCCTGTGATGTTAATGGACTCTTTCTAATGATTTCAACGGGAAATGAACAGGGTCCTTTGTAAACTGCTGGTTGATGATGTTGTAATAGCTTTGTATGGGTGTGTTAGGCGTGATTGCTCCTAGCTTTTCAGAGGGAAGGGGGAAATAGAAGTTTTATGTATGAAAGAGTGCTGGCACTGCTTCTCCTAGTGTCTCCTTCATGCAGTCGGCATTGGCCCTTACAGAGTTGGTGCTGCCTCCACCCCCACGTGATGAGACTGTTCCCTTTGGGTGTGGTGTGGGTACAGATGTGTACATCTTTAAGAAACGATGCCTGTCTTCCATGTTCATATCTCCTGAGTAATGGGACTCCTATCTAGTGGAGCTCTGGCTCATAATGAGACCTGCCATCTCTAATTAGGTCTGCTTTATGAAGAATGTGTCTGTGTTCTCGATCATTCGCGTTTCTCCCTGTGACCCCCTCAGCTCTCGCTGGTGAGCAGGAGGGAGCAGGGGCAGGGCTGGGCACGCTGCTCTCCGGCTGCAGCTCCGCCAGAGCCCTTCAGCTCCGATTTACGCTCCCGCTGTTTGAGCTCTGTGCTGTGCAGGAGCTGAATCTGCAGAGACTTCTAATCACACAGAGCTTCTGTGATGTGGAGAGACAATCACGCTCCTTTTCACTGGAGACCTAAATAAGATCTGATCCCAAGCTTCCACAGGCAAAATGTTTATGCACCAGCTCACTGAAACTTATTCTCTGTTCCCTCCCCCTTACGAAGCTCCATACTTGCCTCTGTCTTTTTTTTTTTTTTTTTTGTGTGGTGTGCTGGATCTTGTCTCACTACAGTGGGCTTTCTCCAAGGATCTAAGTCTGGGATGGGCCTTGCTCACTGTGTTCCTTGCTTGCTGCGCCCCATCATGTTGCTCCCTGAAGCCTATTTATTATCAAGGGCTCTAAATCAGTCTTGTCTCTATTTTTGTCCAAACTATTGCTTGTTTATAGCAGTGTGCTATAAGCAGCTCAGTGCGCTCTGTTGCCTGGGAGTGTGGGAGATGCGGTAGCGTGCTGGGGCACTGGGGAGTTTTGTGGCAGAGGTGGACTGTGCGAGGTCCTGCGGAGTAGTTTGAGATAAATGTGAAGCCTTTATTTTATCTAGCTAGAGAGCATTAAAAATGGGATTAAAAACTTAGTATTTTGTTTGAAGCTCTTGGTGGGGAAAGGTGATTGCTTGACAACAATGGGGAACGATGTCTTGTGTATAAACCAGTCAGGGCGCTCCATCAGCTACAGTGGGACGTTCTCTCCTGGGCTTCACACTGGCCCAGAGCTTCCTCCTGGGAAGGCTGGATCACAGAGCCCTTAAATCAGCATGTTTTACATGCTGTAGAAAATGCCATATGCTACCAGTTTGAGGTGAGACTATACCTGAGCAATGTTTGATAGTGCTCTGTGCCCTTGGCCAGTGATGACCAGCCATTTTTGAAAGTGGGTGGTCTCTGCTCCCTTGCGACCTGGAAGTGATTTCTGTAAAACAACACAGTACAAATGCCAATAAAAGACACTGAGCAACTTATTTTTTAATTTTTGGGCTAGAATCTTGACTTCTCTGTACCTATAAATGCAGAAACCTGGAATTCCAGAAAAGCTTCTAATTGGAAATAAGACTTTATCCAGGAAGAGATTTTCATTTGGCTTCATGCAAGTTGCAGAAGTTAATGTACTAACATGGACTCAGGGGATAGCCCTGTGCTCATTTATTCTATGAGCTGAGGATGGTGAGTGAAACACTGGAACAGTTTGCCTGGAGGATCTCCACCCATGGAGACTTCAAAAGATGGCTGGATGGGTCCCTGAGCAACCTGATACAACTTTGTCATCCCTGCTTGAGGAGGGAGGTTGGATCACTTGACCTCCACAGGTTCCTTCCAGTCTAAATTATTCTGATTTTATATTTCCTTTAATAGGGGTCAGTAGTTATTTAAGATCTCCAACTTCATCAATTTTTTTTTCTCAGTACTTTTATAGCTGTGTGTGTTAGGAAGCTGAAGACAAAGATTGCCAGTGTCATTTGAGATGGTGTGTTTGTCAGTTGCTGAACACTTCAGTTTATCAAGAATAGTAACAGGGCCAAAGGCAGAAGAAAATGTGACCTCAGCTGACAATACAACCTGATGTCAGCATAAAACGCCTGCAAGCCCCAGCAGAGGCACCTCTATAAATGGCAGCGTGTATCATTTACTGTACCTCCTCTGCTGATTTGGTCTTATACTAGAACCGATGAGAATACTTTATTCTAGTTTTACTGGTCTGTCATCAGCGTGACTGTCAAGTTGCACATGGGCATATTTAGTGAAGAATTAAGATGCAGATTACTCTGATTTTAATATTAAGAACTTAAAGCTTGATATTTAAATGTGGATGTATTCTAGTTGTTTATCTGAGGAGCAGCTTGCTACAAATTAGTAGGTGAGGCTATATTTTGTTCCATTTAATCTTCATGCCATTCTTCAAAATACTCTTTTTAGAAGTCGTCTGAACCTTTGCTTGTGATGGTAAGCTTTATTTTGCTGGCTGAGCTCTGTGTTCCAGTTCTTCATGTAGAAAAACTGAGTATTTCTTTTAACTCATTGTGTTTGAATGCATTTTTTTTATCTCTGTCACAAAGTAAAGGTTTTGACCCTCTTCCCTCATAATGTTTGCAAAAGGAATCTTGGTAAACTTGGTTTAAATGTAATCTAGGTGACTAAGAACCTCCCCCCATGCCCAACAAACCCAACCATCTTGTAGGCAGTAATTGTCAGTGGTTCTTTGTGTCAGTGGGAGGGAGTTTCCAGATGCTAGCAGGAATTAGGATTCTGGTTCTAATGTTTAAAAACTAAACACAAAATGACTATAAAACAAAGCGGGAGGGGAAGTTCTCTGGCCCATCTCCTCTGTTCTGCTTTTCAGTGAAGGTTTCATCAGTTCAGTCTCCAGGCTGCAGAGAGTGCAACAGCAGGGACCCGTGAAGCCTTGCATGGGAAAGAAGGCAAGGCAAACAGTTCAAAATGAGGCTAATTGGAGCATTGACTTCTTATGAATGCTGCTATGTAAAGATGGCATTGAAATTCACTTTTCCCAGTTAAAACACCTGATCTTCCTTGCTTTCAATCTCTGGAGCGAAGCTGAAAGTGAATCTAAATATAGTCTGTCACATGCTGTGCTTCATGTATGCCGATTCCTGTGTTTGCTAATTCTTCTTTAAGTGAAGGCAAGCACAGATGGTTGCTAAAGGGAAGCAGATGATTTGCCAGCATGGTGGTGTGCTTGCAGGAGTGAGACTTGCACAGGCTTGAGGCTGCTTTGTTGTCATTGCTTTTAGTTCAAAATTTTCATTTAGTAAGTTGAAATTCCTCAGTTTAGTCTCCTTTTTTAGTTTGTGGTGGGATTCATTTGTGGATTTTTACATTCTAGCAAGGTGCTTGTTGACCTTTCAGTCATTTATTGTTAATGAGCCGTTCTCGTTAGGTGTGGAGGATAAGTGAGAATGGGACGTGCATGGAGAAGTTCAAACGTAGGACGTGCCTTAATTCCATAAAAGACTTATGGATTCCTTTCTCCATACTGCCAGGAGACAAAGGTCTCCTCATCTCTTCACGGACCCTTTCCTTCAAAGTAAATAATGCCAAGAAGAGACGCTCACCAGAGGGGCAGCATGAGCGTAGCTTCATCTTTTTAGCTCAATTGAGTTAGCTTAGCTGGACTGAAAGCCCCGTGGGTGCTGGTTGATATGCAGGCTAATGGTTCAAAGCACGCTTTCCTGGCTTGCTTGTGGCTCCGAAGCACAGATTCAATATTCGGCAGTTTCTAGGGAAGCGGTGGGCTGTGCATGGTATCCAGTGAACCAGGGTGCTGCTGGTCACTGACTGCCTCAGGCTGCCACAGCAGGACAAATAGTAAATAGCCAGTGTATAACGGAGCCATTCGGTTCCAGTCTGGATGAAATAGTAATAATTGCTACTTGGAAGTAAAGTGCTCTGTAAGGGAGAGGAGTGATTCAGGTGGCTCAAGTGACTGAAGTGGTTGACTTGTGAACCTCAAATGAACCAGGCTGATCTTGCTCTCATGTTCTGGGAGCCCCCCAAAACCTTTTCTCTCTGAATAGACTGATAGCTGCTAAAGCAGTTGGCCGCTTATGAAGAATAATTATCCCTAAACAGAAATCTTTTACTTCCGGGATACCTGCAAGGATATAGGACTTGAGTGCTCATGCTTGTGAAAGGAGCAAAGCGGTCCAGCAGACCCCTTAAGCAGTAGTTAGTGCTTGCCTCTCCAGAAACGATGAAGGTTTATCTACATATTAAGCGTAGAATTTGGATTTAGTGATGTAACGAGACATTATTTTCCCACAAATTTTATTCCTGATTCTTCTGAGTTTCGGCTGCTTCTGGGGGTAGGGTGCTGCTAACTGCTAGCTTGCCCCACGTGTTTGGTTTTCAGTAACAGCTGTTGGCAGATGGCAGTACCCTGTGAGCGCTCCATGTTTTTTGTGGTTAAACAACAAGGTACCAGCAGCCTATGTTGCATGCTAAAAATTACTGAATTGGGTGGAGAAAGATTTATGTGGCTTTTTCTTCTGCAGCCCAGTCTTCTGACACTTTCTGATATGCTACTACTGATACGCTTTTCTGTTTTCCTTCAGTTCACATCGTTATAGACTATAGCGAATTGTTCATGCAACTTTTTTTTAATGTTAGTTCTTCATACTGATTCTTCAGATAGTCTAAGCAATGCCTGGAGACAGCTGCTAATAATAAAAACTTGCTAATTTGGTACTTGTCTCTGCCTCCACTTTCACACCTCCTCTGTGCTATTACCATTTCCATACCGGATAATGTTTGAGTCATGAAGTTTGTGAGCATTTTTTTATGTGCTGACAGATAGTAATCCTGCCTGTCAAAGCGAGTATTAACGCTTAGTTATATGTAGCATAACACTGATATGGTCACTCCTTCTTCTTCTGATCTGTGAAAATATAAAGCAAATGCATAACAGTCTGGAGTCTGACTGTTGCTCCTAGGGAGTATTACAATTTAAAAATAAGTTACTT
The DNA here is from genome assembly GCA_013398915.1 of Dromas ardeola. Taxonomy (NCBI): domain Eukaryota; kingdom Metazoa; phylum Chordata; class Aves; order Charadriiformes; family Dromadidae; genus Dromas; species Dromas ardeola. The sequence goes on along the minus strand of VYZM01005653.1, from coordinate 693,280 downwards.
GCTTGTCAAGTTCCTTTTACGTAGTGAATGAGTAAATGGAAACAGTGAGACTCTGCTCTCAAACAGTTTTTACAACTAGTTGAAGTTGCATGTGCTTTGGGACGTGCTTTGGGACAGATGTATTTGCAGGGCTGTGCGTCACTGAAAACTCAGATGAATAAGCCCAGAAGTTGAAGGTTCAGAAATGAAGCTCTCAGATAAAGTCTGTAACTAGCTGTTGTAATTTTAAGATTGGCTTCAGTGTCTCTTTCAGCTAGTAGAAGGAAGGTCTTGGTGTCACCTGGATTCTTGATGTTGCTACACGAAGTAATACAAATAATAAACACAAGCCACCAAATAAATATACTTGTATATAATACAAGTGTAGAGCTTTGCACATCCAAGTGAGAGGTTATTGTGAAATGAGTGATATGCAAGGAATGTTACTTTCCTTGTTAGACTTTACTTTGTAAAATATATTTCATTTTGAACAACTTTTTTTTTAATTCTGCCCAACTCATGTACTCCTTTTTGATATGTGTAAAAGGAGCAGTCATATTCCAAAAGATCTTTCATATGAGCTTTTAAATATTAACACTAGAAAGCAGACCCAAGCCATCTTAGTCTTGGTGCTTCTTGTAATGCTTGTACCTCTGACCCAAGGCATGCTCCTGTATCTAAAATGAAATGTGTTTAAAAAACAAATATTTTAATGTTTTGACGTGTCATTCCCTTTTGTTCCTGCTCTGGAATGTAAATCCTAGGTGCGCCTGGATGACGTACAATGTGTGAGACACAGTGCCTTTAATAACCTTGAACTTAGGTATTTTTTTGCCATACAGCACACAGGGGTATTACAGAGCACCATGTATTTCAGTGAGGACCTGCAGGGAGTTCACTGGATGAGCTCACCCTTCTGAAGAAAATAATCTATTTTGCCTCTTGCGAAACAGAGACGATGCTCTTCTGCACCTCCTCTGTTCTGAGTCATGCCTTTTCTCCTGTATAAGAATGTGAAGTGAGGGGGAGATGGCAATAAAATCATCTAAAAATAGAGATTCAATAAAAATGGGGCTATGGGAAGTAATACAAGCCTGAGGAAGCAGCCTCCTCCTGTCTTTGGTTTCGTAGGTGCTTGAAAGAGCTTTCCCTTCCCTCAGCTCTTGTCTGTCCTCTCTGTGGCCTGAAGGCTGCAGATACCTTGGGGTGATTATAGCAAACCTGAAAAACAAATCTCTCTCCTCCCAGTCATCGCTTATGGTAAACCTGGGTTCTGGGAAAGATGTCATCAGTGGATTTCAGCAGCACTACTGCACTGAAAAAGGCCCGGGAAGTAGTTGAAGACCATGTCCTCAACCCTGGAACCAGTTGTGGGTTTTCCAAGGTAGAATTGTCTCAGACTTCAGCCTTGTTTATTTATTTTAATTTGCTGAATAACTTTGAAAGAAGCCTGTTTAGGATTAAAGCAATCTATTAGTTTCTATTGTCAGTCCTAATTAATTAGGACTTATGCTCGAATGTTGTGAGACTTGGTTTTGCAGTTGGTTGCTCATGTGCTCTCTTCTATTCCGGACTGGTAGGATATTACAATATTATGAATCCACTTTATCTTAAGTTCTCTACCTCTTCTCCCACCCCTCTGAATACAAACGTGTCTCAGTCTTGTAGGTCCCAGAGATCGGATGGGCCTAAAGTTTTGGAGGCCTGTCCAGAAGGGCTTCATGCATTGAAGTACATGCCATAACGTGTCTGAACAGGAGGAGGGCTTAAATTGATCATCCTTGATTCATCCTAGATAGTTATCCTAGGGTTTGAACCTGTGTCTAGCAACTCGCAAAATATCAGCCAAGGCGGCATTCTTAGTGGGATTATTAAACGTTTGAATTATCTCTTGGGTATGATATTGTTTTAGTCACTCTTTACTTTTAAGATCAAACTGTATGAAGTGACTCTATAATAATGGAGGGTATGGAATCATGACTTCAGTCACTAGGAAGTATTTAATTGAATTGCTGGACTAAAAGGGATGCCTGCCTCTTCTTTTTTGAGCATGATATGAGTTGATCTGACAAATGAGGAGACACATATGTGCCAGTTCCCAGGATGGCTCATAAAACACACAGATCCTGAAGTCCCAATATATGTGTTTTGCAAAGACTTCTGTCCTCCCTTCTCTACTCCCTAACTCAGCTTCCTTGTGTGTTGGAGAAACTTAATCTCTTTGCCTCTTCTTGGTGCATTCCAGAGCCTATTTCCATCTCCCAAAACTTTAACTCAGGCAGTGTACATCAAGTATCATATTAAGCTCTGTGCTGGTTACCTAGTTATGTGCATTGCTTGACCACAGCGAGACCAAATATAACTTCTGTGCTGCCAGTAAAAAAAATCCCTTTTATGGGTGTCCTGCCTTTATCTGATCACTGTTTTCCCCCTTTCTCAAGAAAATATCCCACCTGACTCCGAATTAGCTAGCAAATTTAGAATATGGATGGGTGGTGCTTGGTGGCAGCCAAATGGAGAGAATAACTTCGTAAGCTTAATTTCCTGGTAGACTCCTCACAGTTGGCAGGAAAAATTGCCAGGGTGTGGGGTCTGGGTAGGTGATGCTGGAACAAGTTGGCACTTGAAAGATTTCACTTTGGGTAATCTCTGTTTTTCAGGCAAGTAGTAAAAATCCGTGTAAGTTTTAAGGTTTATGAGTTTAAGCTTTAGGGTGAATTGTACATGCTGAAACTGGGAAAAAAGTAGGAACTGTTCATCTTAACATGTACATTTATGATTTTTCTTTACTATTTGACACAGTATTAAACAAAGCAGAAACACAGTGGTGTAATGAAGTCTGGTTTTCCTGGTGACTTCTGCTTCCAGTGTGAGCAGCCTGCTGAAAAGGGGACAGCTTGTTTCTAGGATCTGAGTCTCTATATGGACTACCCTTTGCAGCTTGCTATTTAGGAATAAAGTGTAAATGTCATGTATGAAGGGAAGTAGCTCTCTACAGGGTAGACAAACGGGTGCAAGGGGGGAAGAAGCTGCTATCTAATTTGCCTGTTTGAATTATCAATGCAGTGATCTTTCAGGGTCACAGATGTACAAAATGGCTGTGCCAGCCAGACTTGCCTTAGGGAGAGGAGACATCTCAAGCTGTTTGGAAAATGGTTCCTTATATTAATGAAGTGTTGTTTTCTTTTTGGTTTTGACTTGTTGACTCCTTTGAAGTCTTGCATGGAGGCAAGCGTGCCTGTGTGAAACCAGAAATCTCTACAGATGGAAATCAGTTGTGTTTAGTTAACCTGTGAGACTTGGAGCTTTTCCTTGTATCTGCATAGATTTGAGATTTCTTATGGCTGTTCAGATCCTGGGGTGTTTAGTTTCATAAATGCCAATGTTTGATGTTGCCTAACTTAATGATTTCAGTCTTTTCTGCATGAGGAAGATGGTAGGACTTAAACCAGCTGTGCTCACCACCTTGCCTGAATCTTGTTCTACATCAGCTACTCTAAGTTGGCAGAATCACCTGTGAGCAGGTGTCACTGATAAGGAAAGATGAGTGATTTTGATTTTTTTGTTCTTCTTTCTTTTTTCTTTTCCCCAGCAGTGGTGAAAATGGTTAAGGCAGGCTTTCTCTGCAGTCAGTGTTCTCAGCTCTTGCATGGGAACCTCTTTGTATTTTAATGTCTCATTCTGTTTAGGTCAGTATTTGTTTTGGGAAGTCTGTAATGGCTATATCCAGAGTGAGATGTTTAACTGGGCTGTGATTAATGTTTGTATTCTTTGTAGTAAATGTGAATGATTCTGCTTGGCTTAACTTTCTTTCTTTAGGGCTAAGTAAAATTATATTACCTTGCATTTGGTAGCTTAAGAGCAGGACAAGGGCTGTTACTGTGGCTCAGCTGGTGTCTTATAACTTGTTAAGCAGCAATAATTTGATTGTGAGCCTGGGTCCTGAGGCAAATTCATCTTTCGTTTTTGCTTGACGGACTTTGCCCTTGAACCAGAGCAGATCTTTTGCCTCCTTGCAGTGTGTTTATTCATAGCTCCCAGCACCTCTTACCAAGTTCTGAACTTTGATTTTAAACTAAGTGACTGAGGTCAAAATTAGCTTGCCCTTAGTCCCTTTGTTTAGCTCTTCTTGTGGGTAAGGTGGTCTCGGAGTTAGAGTCAAGTGGTATAGGAGATACGGTAGAGGAACTCGTAGAATTCAGATCAGAGAAATTGTGTTGTGACAGACCAGTAAAATCTAATTTTTCTAATTCCTAATTGATCCTGAGTGATCTCTTTATTTGATCCAGTAAGTAGCTTTATATGATTTCTTTCATCATTCTTTTATGGATGTGACAGCTGTGGAAATCTTCTACTGTGCACACAATGTATGGGAGGAAAACAGGATGGTTACTAAAAAACTCAAATCACCATCTGTGGCATCAAAGTTAGTTATTGAGTATCATTTGGGACCAACCTTCGATCATGGCAGCCAATTTGGGATGATTGGGTGACAGGCTTAAGTTTTGGCGAAGCAAGGTGCAGAGACCTGAGGGTGGTAGAAAAAGGTGCTTCAGCCATGGGGAGAAAGTGAATGGTACCATTGATGGAGGCCAAACAAGAGAGCCAAAATTGTGTTAAACAGACTGATTAGGACACAAGTATGTGCATTTCTTTAACTGCCTTTTTTCTTTTAAATGAAAGGGAGAAGGATCTTTGTGCTTGTTTTTCCTGTATATAAAATCTGAATAACAGTACCTTTTTTTTAACTACGACTGCATTATTTATATTGTATCCACTTTGGGAAAGATGCTTCTTTCTTTGTAGCATATTAGAGTCCTCCTTCGTGCTCAGGGTTTTACATTGTCTCTGAAATATGAATATCATATTTAGTAGTCTAAAGTCATTAATGACTAAAGGAATGAAAGCTTCAGCGGTGTCTTGACTTCACCTTTGTATTTCCTTTCTCTCCCTGTATATGACCGCTTTATTTACTGTACTTGATGATGATGTTTTTTTTAAGGGGGAGGAATGTGGAGGGAAAGAGCTTAGATCTGTCTTTTGTTTTGAAGGAGTTGGGGGGGAAAAGCTTGCTTTGGGAAAACAGAAGCCATGCTGACTGTTAATATTTTATAAGCTATGACACATTTTTGGCTTTGGAGTCTTTTTCCCCATGACTTTCTTCCTTGAGGCAATGGTTTGCTTAAAATGCAGCTTTGAAGGGTGGGTGAAGAAGGCCTGAGAAACTGATGTGTCTCAGGAACTGGAGCTTTCCACTTGTAGATCAGGAATTCAGGCTGTGTTTATGTTTGAAGCCATCTTAAATACAAATTTGATTCTTTAGGTTCCGTTATCCAACCACATGGAAACCATATATTGTAGTGAAGCGTCTGTTGAATAGGCCACTATTTAGTGTACTAAAACCTCTCCATACTTATTTGAAATCACATAGAAGGAAGCCTGAGATATTAGCCCCTAAAAATTAATCAGATCAAGTTCTGCACTCCCTTACTTCACCTCCATCCCCAATGTATAGAGCTGGAAGCAGCATTTAGCCTAGTGTGATGGTGATTAAATATAGGAACTCCTAAACTCTAATACATCTTCTGGCACTTGCTCTGATTCTTTTCTGCATGACCTGGAGTTAACCTCTTTATGTGTATTTTGCCTGTTTCCGCTGTGTCAAAAAAATTGAACTAATCCTATCTAGATTATGCACGAAGAAATCTGTGCCAAGTATTATTAGAAGTAATCATTATTGAAAATCCATTCTAAAAGTTACTGAACAAGCATTTTTTCCCCCTAAAAGTAAAACATTTCTTACTGTTCTGAGGTTGGGTGCTTTTTTCAAACCAGTCATTAGAGTCCAAAATGTTTTCATAATCTGTTATCTACCAGTTCCTGCTTCTGCAAAAAGAACGTTTTCAAAGTTACCATTGAAGCCACTGATCTTGAGTGTGGTTTCACTGTTTTTTCTACAATGATCCTGGGAAATGTAAAATGGCAGTTATGGAGTTACAGAGCTTTTATCCCCAGTGTCTCAAAAGAAAATAAATAAAATCGTCTCGATTGTTGGCAAACCATCTCTCTGCCAATATTTACCAAAATGAATGTGATGTGGGTAGGGAATAGATATTTCTCACCAGCTCTAACGGGATGCTGATCTAAGTTCTGGTTGTAGTTGAATGTCCTTACGTAGACATTACGAAAGCTGGTGTGGGCACAAAACTAGCACTGGCATAGTGGTGTCGAAATACGGTTTGTAAGATCCTGTGTGCACGCAGCTTATCAAAGCTGGGCTGTACTTGCTTGTATAGAGTTGAGTCAAGGTGGTGGTGGGGCAAGAATACTCCTCCTCCTCCTTCTCCTCGTGCTAGTTTTACTAGCCAGGAATAGACAGAAACTTTTGCTTTTTAGCCAGTCAGTACTACTAAATACCCTAGAGCCCGAGTCAGCATCAAGTCAGGTTCCCCATCCCTTTCCCTTGCCAACAGCTGTGGTGGATGCTCTGGAGCACATACAGCCAACTCTTTAACCTAGTAGCAATTGTCCAGGAGCTCCCAAAGCCATTGCCAGACATATTTTCTGTCAGAAGTATCTCAAACCACTGCTTGGTAACTATTTGTAGGTACAGAGCATAGCCTTGGTTATAACACCCAACTTTGAATTATTTTTAAATAAACAAAAACTTGTGTCTATACTTTGCATGTGAGCCCTCACAGTCTGTAGTAATATGCATCTTTATAAAGATGAAGCATTTATTTATGGTAGAAATTTCTGGTCATCGTGCTGGTCATCCCTGTTGTAGTAGTTTATAATCTTTCTCCAGATGCACTCAGGCTGTGGAATCACTGCCCATTGCTCCCTAGTTTTCTTTTCATCATTGTTGTTTTGTCTCAGCCACCCACAGTTTTAGACATTCTTACCTCATGGTTATTGCCCCACTGAGCATTTTACAGTATTTTAAATGGTTATCTAATTAAAGTATATTAATTATGCATCAGGCCAGGCATTCTGGGTGGGAGTCATTGGTGTGTAATGTGCTAATACCATACAGTTTTTGCAGCTGTAGTACCTGTGTTCTTGCATTAGTCTTTAACTAGGCGGATAAAGGTCTTGGGACAGAAGCCTTGGCTCCTGTTTTCTGTGGCTGTATAGGAGGTGTAGGCTGATAGCCTTGTTTTCTCTCCTTCATTGTTCAGAAATAACTGCACATTGGTTTGGAGGGAGCTGCTTGGGAAGTTTAGGATGCCCCACCGTCTCATAGGATGGTCATCCCCTGGCAAATGCGAAGTGCTGGACAGCATGTTGCCCCTGTTACTGATTGTAAATACGCCTAAACGAACATCTTGGATGGGGCCGGTGCTACAGCTTCCCCCAGGTCCCTCCAATGCATCTTGCTGGCTTAACTTCAATGTCCCAGCTGTCCGCTGAGACCTATCCTGAAAGGAAACAAAGCTGCAGTTCGGCATTTTTATCTCCTTGTAGGTATTTCTAGAAAGCTTTCTGCCGCAGGACTTGTGTACCAGGAGCAGGCTTTGCACTGGGGAGGGTGTTCTGTAGTGGCTGGAAGTGGGGGTCTCATGCAGCATTTCTACCCCCCCAGATGTGCCCTGGGTAACTTTAGGCAGTAAGATGTTTTTGGCCTTTTTGTAACACTGCTTTGTCCTAAAAATGCCAGGATGCTCTTTCCTTCCTAATACAACTGTGCATGCTAATTGTCAATGCTGTACGCCTTGCTGCTTGTATAGAAAATGAGCAGCTCTTCAGCAAGCAGTAAGTGATAGCAATATAAAACGCAATTTCCTTTTGTTGACAATGATGTGTGTTAGGGCAGTCGGCATCTAGGTGAGCTGCCCTTGTGTTAATTACCGGAGTAGGCAGAGGGGTCTGTGCAGGGAATGCCGGTTGGGAAGCACAGGCTGGAGAAGATGCTTTTTCTAATGATGTCATGGCAACAGATGGTGCTAATGGCTGGAAACCTGAACCTGGGCTGTGGGGCTGGAGGCACCGGGTGCTCCTGTCCTGCGCAGGTGAAAAGCATCTGTCCATCTAAAGGCTTCAGATTCCTGGTGAATTCCTTAATTCACTTTATTTATATAGGGTATAGATGGTCCAGGTAAGACAGAATTTTCCCTATTGATTCCCCAGGTATCTGCTTTGTCATATGGGTTTTGGCAAATAAAACTGACACCATCGCCAGCAGATGTCTCCCTGGGAGCTCAGTTTATCACCGTCTCCGGTAGCTGTTTTCCTGCAGCATTGCTGTGTACCAACCCTGTAAAACACAGAGAACTCAATTTCAAGTGTGGCTAAGCTTTAAGCAACCTGTCAAGAACAACTAAATTAAAACATTTTTTTCTAATACCTTGTGATGTGATATCTGTTTTCTCTGAGCCACTTGCAGATGTCACTTTTGAATATGCATAAACCAGTTTGAAGATAAATAAGCAAATATTTGTGACACTACTGTAATCCTTATGAGAGAGTGAGAGAAAAAAATTGAAAAAAGCTTATGTTTGGGAATGGAGGGTAATCCAGATTCTGGCAATGTCCTAAAGTTTTCACACCATCAGCAACTCTACTTCAGTTTAGTCAGATGTTAAAATAATAAAAAATACTTCTCACTTCCGTTGAATGACTCTGCCTTTTAATCACACTTCTATCGTTTTTAGAACAAGTACTGTGCAAGGGTGACCACAGACCCAGGCAAAGCAAGCTGTTGCCTGGGGTGGTGGGTGCAGCGTGTGTGACCAGTAGCTGGACGATGCCACTGCCCATTTTTGCTTCCTGAATTTCTGAGTGAGCAGAGGCTGCAAGCACAGGGAGTCCAGGCTGTTGCCGTAAGTTTTCCAGCAAGTGCCGAGAGCTGGCTAAAACCTGGAGGAGAGGGCAAGGAGGGGAAAGGTTTGTTGCTTGCTCTTCAGCATCCCTGCCACGCGTGCGTATGGAGATGGTGCCCCAGGGAGCTCCTGTGCTTCTGCAGAATTGAATTTTGCTGTCTTGTGAACGAAGGCAGAAGAATTCGCTTTCTTTTATATAATTATTTGCCTAAATAATTAAACTTCACTAGGACTGAGGAGAAACCTTAACGTTGGCACTGCAGCGGAGAGGACAGCTTTGTCTGCCATTCAGGAATGAAGGAGCGCTTTCCTGCAGCTGTACCAGTCCCGCAGTAGGGCCACTAATTCCTGTAGTTCTGGAAAAAGGTTATTTTCTGACTCGAAAAGATCCCCCTGGTCCATCCTGTATAAATAGCCTTTCTCATTGATTGGTATCTCTAGGGCTCAGGGTAAATGACCCACTTTGCATTTTTATCTGTGAAGATTATGGTAAGGAGAGCCCGGTGAGGAGGGAGGAATGTCTGTGCTTGGGCTGCTGCTGGCGTCTCCCCACCCGGCGCAATGTCAAGGGTATTTTCAAGGGTCCAGAACAAAACAAGGGACAGCACCCCCAAGTGCAGTCAGCAGGGAAAGCTGTGGCAGTGAAACACAGAAATAACACCCTGTTGTGGAGCGTTTAATAGGCTCAGAGATAGTTGGTGTGTTTGTGGAAGGCTGCGTTGGGAGATAATCGTATCCCTGTAGGGACAGCCAAGCTGGGAACGGCAGACGGGCGCCCTGAAAGGCCTAATAATGAGCCTCTGGGTGACAGGAGGGGTGACTGCAGGGTAGGGAAAGGCTGGTTTTGCTCTTTAAATTGAAACTATACGTAAACATGTGGGCTTTTGTGGTGGGTGTGTTTTTTCCAGGGTATGCGTTGTGGATTTCCTGGTGCTCCTGAGGTCTGGGGAAAGCTGTGTGGCTGGCTGGAAAGAGCACTGTGGGAATATTGTATTTCCAAGGATAACTTTGATGAAAACAGATCCTTATCTTTTCCTTCACACTTTTTTTTTGCCTTGTGTGCGTGTCGGTCTCTTGGTATTTTTTTTTTAAATCAGTATGGGGTGAAGGCTGTGTCTCTGCAGTGCCTAGCCACATGGGTTTGTGATTCTTGTTTACGTGTCTCTATGAACTGTACTAAATTAATTAGTGAAATTAGTAAATCCTGGCTATTTTTATGGATTTATCTCACCTTTCAGTGTTTCTGTTAATTCTGCTGGCTGTTTGAGCTGTTGCTCCTTCACTCAGTGTCATAGCTATTTTGTTGTCTCCTCTTGCTACTTAATTTTACAAAGCTTGTAGCAGTGTGAAACCTCTGTACCGCCTCTTTTCTAAATCTACTTAGAGCTAATGGAAACTTTCATATTGCTGAAAATTGTCCAAACTATGGTTTCAACAACTCAAAAATTCCCATTTCCAGGTGTATTAGTTTTGTGAATAGGAGTTTCTGAGAAGTACTTTGCTGTGTTAATGCTCGTATGTTATTAGAGAGTGTATGCTGTGGCTTGTTAACATGATGATATTAATATTGTCAACCTTATGGTTTTAAAAAAAAAAAATGTTTCAAGGCAAACAGGCTCATAAACACTGAATCTTTTTTATTTGTCTCTTGTTTTCAAGTCTTCAAGGCTCTGGTTCTCAAGCTTCCCCACAGCCATCATGGGTACAACTTAAATCGGAGCCATCTGATTCCAGGATTGAAATTTATAATATCCCTCGGAAAAGTAACCTAATCAGTCATGAGTTGCATGATTTTGGTTTAGTCTTCTGCAGGAAGATTTTGTCTGACTTACCAGGCCAGTCCTTGAGAGCAGATTGTGAATGTTGCCACGGCTATTGCTTATTCTCTCAGGTAGAAGTTGGAATTTACTTTCCATATGCAGATTGTGTCTGCCCAGTCTGGTGTTGGATGTGATCAGGTCAGGGTGCACATCAATTTCCTCAGTTAACTTTATGGAATTGCTTTAATAAATGTAGGTTTCCTCACTTTGTTCATTATTGCTACTACTGCCTTGTGGTTTTTCTGCTTGCAGAGGGATGTCAGACATTAGTACTCTGAAATCGCTGTAGCAGTGTGCTTGGGACTGAGCAGGGTGTGTATCACAAAACTGCCTATGTAAATATGATACGTTTGGAGCAGAAAACAATTTCAAGTGTTAACTTCTTTCAGGAATCTTCTTTCCCTTTGTGATAGCAGTTGAAGACCTGTTAGGTTATGAGCAGCTTCATTAGCTCATAATTAGACAGAATGAGGCAGCAGCCAAGATGACGAATGTCACCTTTCCTGGCTAAGGAAGGAAAACTGAACCATTATGGATTAAGGAAAAGCTCGTGGGTGTTGGAAGGATTATTATTAAAAAGAATTTGTCCACTTACCAGCCACAACATTCTTGTCTTGGGTCTCTAAGTACCACCTTGCCTGTGGCTGATGGCAGCTGTATTGCTAATTGTATTTATTGCGGTCATAAATATGTCGTCTAGATTTACACGTAGAAAACCTTATTCAGAAGATAAAGTCCCACCCAGAATTATACATGTTCTAGTTTTAATGGGGGAATGTATGTGAGAAGAGAAAGAAGCCAAGGTGATGGTGATGCACATATCCTTGCAGGCACCATCGTTGCTGTGCCTGGCTCAGTCCTGGTGAGCCCTTGGAAGGATCCCCACTGAGGCTGGGTTTTGGGGAATTCACTTGAAGGCCCGTCGGGAAGGGTGATGAGGTGGTTCATTGAATTGTGCTGAAAGGCAGCAGCGGGATGGGCTGGGACTGGAGCTGGTTAAAGCTTGGGAGAACTGGACCCAAGAGGGCAGGGGGTGGCACTGGGAGGGTCTGACCAGAATCACTGAGCCCAAGTGGGTACTGTTTTAAAGGCTCAAAATACCGTTCCTGGTGGGGAGGGAGGGGCCACGGCTGGGGCCAGGAGGAGGGAGCAGCTGGGAAACTGTGGGAGATGGCCAAGCGAGAAACCGTAATGATGTGCTGTGCCTGTGTGCTGCTGCTCGTGACCGCGACTCCTTTGTTTTTTAACATTGAGTCTTGCTGAGGAGCATATATGTGTCCCTCTATCGTCAGTGGCTTCATAAACTCGTTTTCCTGGAGAAACCTCTATAATACCTGTAAATATTGGACCTGAGCAGGCTTGTAGCTAGGCCGTACTAGGTTGGTCTGTGCTCATGAGAAGAAGCATTTAACCTCAGGTGAAGCTGTTGTGTTTGGAGGCTGGTGGTGCACCCACGGAGGAGTGAGCTGTGCCTCGTGCGCTGTGGGGGATACAGCTGGAGATGGTGGGGCCAGATGCTACCCTTGGGATAGGGCATGGTCTGAGGTATCCAAGGGGTCTCTAAAAAACACGGGCCAATGTACGTTGGGTTGTGTCTAGCAAAAAGGAGTACCTCCAGAGCAGGCAGAGCATCTATAGATTCCACCTTCTGGTTGTGGTGCTTCAGTCTATGTGGATGTCAAACTAGAGATTTAACCGCTTAAATTTAAATGTACAATTGAAGGGGAGGGAAGGGGATGTCCTGTAAAAGGAAATTCTTGCAAGTTGCTTGCCCACTTCAGCGGCACTGCCACTTGGATGTGGGACACAATGAACGGGCACAGTGGGGCCAGAGCAGGTTTAGCACCTTGCAGAGTCAGGCCTGAAGACTATAGTGGGGCATCTTCGTTAGGAACAGACGTGATGGTAAGCTGCTTTTCACACTCTGTAGTCACTACAGTGTAGCTCTCTTCTCTAAAGCTTACAGATAAATAACCAAAAGATTTGAATCTAACATCTTAAAGTGGTTGTTTTTTTTTTTTTTTTTTTTTAAAGCCAGAAGGCATCTCCGTTCCTTGGAAAGGAAATTTGAGACTCAATTACTTCGCTTTAACAGGTCCCAGGCTGATGGTTCAGGCAGGGGAAGTGCTGGCCCTTACTTACCGTGGTTCCTGAACAACTACCGCAGTCTCTTCTCCCCATTTTACACCTTGCCCAGACCTGAAGGGGTTACGTTTTAAAATGAATAATGACTAAATTTATTCGTCATGGACAAACGATGACAGCTGTTGAGATGCTCCTGTTAGCGCTTCCCAGGGGATAAAGTCAGGCTGGTTCCTAGTGCAAGCCAGCCCAGCCAGGCAGAGTCAGCTTGTCTTCATCCCGGATTATTTGTCCCGGGTTCCCCTCGCTAGCAGGGAATTTCCTGCCTAGAAGTGACCTGAAGTTTCCTGGGCTGAAATGGGTGTTACTGAGAATGCTGCAGAGCCACAGTCGCAGGGAGAGGACTGAAGCCATCGTTGTTTAAATCCACGTGTGAAGACAGCATGCTTAATGAATACGGGGGGCAATGATTGATTATGTTCTGGACTGAAAGCCGCGGCGCTCGGTGAAGCACTGTTACATCTGGGCACGCTATGGAAAATATGAAGGAATGTTGAGGAAGCTTATTTGCAGAAGGATATGTACTTGTAAGCGTGGTTGCTTTTTTTTTTTTTCTTCTTAAATAAGGTAAAGGAATTGAAAAATGTAAAGCAAATTGTGTTCTCTGTTTCTCTAAGGCAGCAGAGTGGTGAGCAGACAAAGGCCTCTTTTATAAGGGCATGTCTCTGACGGAGAGTACTGTGTGGCCCTTATAAATGAGCACTGGGGCCTGGGGGTGGCGGTCTCAGAATGGGAGAACATCAACGGTTATTGAACGTGGCACCGATTCCGCTTTGGTGCACCTCTGCTGGAGTCACGAGAGTTACACCCATGCTGAATTTACCACCTCGGGATTTGCAGATGGGCTGCAAAAAATATCCTAGTTCAAACGATTATTGTGATCAGCAGTCAACAAACAGGGGGGAAAAAAAAGGCTTTTTAATGATAATGTATAGTAGACTGTTTTTTTTCTTATTTTCTGAACTCCTGTGTTCAGGTTTCTTTTTGTTCTTTGTTTCTCTTTCTGTCCTGCACACGTGCTGCCGGGAGACTTGGTGCACAGTTCCGAACGTGGCGCTGTCATTCTGCATTGCTCAGATGAGAAAATGCTGATGGGTTATTGAAGGGATATTCTGATTTGATAAATACATAATGCTTAGTTTGTAGACTTCATGAACAGGAAGATATGATTGTAATCCAAACATCCCTGAAACAGTGGGCAGGCTGGCTGGTTGGTTTTTTGGAGTGTTGTTTTTTTAGCTAATGCTCAGAAAAGCCGGTTTTACACTGAAATGATAATTGCTGTAAGTGCTGAAATGCTATAGGAGTGTGATTCTTTTAAAATCTGTTTTCCTGATTTTTTTTTTATTTATTATATGAAATAGCAAACCACACCCTCTTCTCCTTTCAGAGGGGTGAGGCTTTAAAAATGCAGATCCAAGAGGAAGTGAATTAACTAAGACATATAGGTAACCTGAAATGCAGCTGATGGAGAGTTTTTATTGCCAGATGAAAGTGGTTTTGAAGTAGTAAAGTGTCTTTTGTTTTGAGTATGACTGACTTTCTCTTGGCTGGTAATACTTATATGATAAATAATCATTTGCTTAATATCTATATGAGCTTTTGAAATAAGTGCAATTGGGGCAAATTTTGCTGAGAAGTTTTTGTATTTAAGGTCTGTGCAGCTCTTTCTGCATCACTTAAACCTCTTCCTAGAGGCTTCAGAGATTACATGTTTTAAAGTCTATTTTGATCTGCCATGACCTTCTGTGCAACCCTCACCAAATAGTGTTTTTGAAATAGTTCCTGTTTGAACTAGACTGTATCTTTCAGGAGAAAAAATTCAATTTTGATTTTTTTAATAACTGCCTGTGGTAGAATTCACTGGGTGGCACACGTCCGTACCTCGCAGGGAGTCAGTGCTGTGACTATTGCAAAACCACTTTCATCNNNGGATGTGGGGAAGGAAAAAAGGGAAGGGGGAAAAAGGCAATTCAGAATTTAATTTGTTTTTAACCTCCAGCCAGTGGCCTTGTATATTTTTCTATTAAGTGAGAAACAATATTAATAAATCACACTGGAAAACTACGTTAATAAATCTTGAGTTGCTCTGTTAATACAGAATACAATCAAACAACTTGTTAAGAATCTGGCCAGGCTAAACAGTCCCCTGCAGTGAATTTTCCTTTAATTAAAAACATGTTTTCCAATCCTTTAATCATTCTCATGGTCCTTCCCTGAGCTCTTTCCAAATTATTTTTGAATTGCGTATGTCAGAACATGACCGGTGTCAATAGGGAGGTCGCAGGGTCTCCACGGCTGCCTTAGGGCACTGTGTTAAAGAGAGAGCCCACATCCTAAATGGGGCTTATGTTCTTCTCCTTAGCTGTGGGACCTTACATTTCTTGATGTTAAGGTTCACTTGTTCACTTTTGCCTGAACAACAGTCCAAGTACTGTTACTATATTACCCCTTTCCTTTAGATGGTACTTTTTTCTGACCCTTTCCCATATTCCAAGACTCCTTGAATAGCAAAACTAAGGGCAGAGATGATGTTGCCCACCTTTCTTAACTTGTATGCTGGTGTTTACCTGACATTTCGTTGTTGTGCTGTGATTGGAGTATGGCATCGTGTGCATGGGTACATATTGTAAATGTGGCATTTAGGTTTTTAGATGATCTGTGATGGTTCTCCTGTGTCCGACTGCTAATGAGCCAATACCAATTTGGGCAGGGAAAACTCCTTAAGGCTGTTGGGCTGAGAACAATACAGGCTTTTCTCTCTGTTCTTTTGCCTCCCCTAGAATACATCTATACTGTTAGCTTTCAGAAAGCTCAACCTGTATTGAATTTCGCTCATTGGGGTCTAGCTGGGAGCCTGTATTTGTTACTAGATATTCCCAGGTGCTTTTCTGAATAGGGATGGATTAAAGCACCTGCTTGAGTTTTTGCCGAGTGAAATTTTGCAAAGGAAATGTTCCTGAAATGGTGGGGCATGGGTGCGTACCTTGGACTGCTGGAGAGGGATGGACATAAAGCAGGTCTTGAATCTTGGAAGATGTGTTAGTGTGGAGATGCTGTGATGGGGACCGAGGTGACATTCCGGACTCAATAAATAATGTGTGCCATATATACCAGCTGTCCAAACACTTTGTCACCTTTCAACCTAAGGCTGTTTTTTAAGTGGGTTAGCTAATCTATGTAAAAATGCAATATAAGCACTCCTTTGGAATTGAAGTGACCTTCACTGAGAATCAAAGTGACTGTAATTCATTTTAAGTTAATTTATGTTCACATTTAAAAGTAGAGGCTGTAGTTCCCTTTGGATGTACACAGAGGATTCAATAAGTTTTAATACACCTTATATTTTTTATGAATTTGGGTAACTTTTTCTATTTCCTTGTAAAGAATCTCTGGTGGTCATTTAATTATAAAAGTTAAAGTGGTTTTGTAGCTCTGGATGGCTCTGTAATTAATGGCCTGTGGCTTATCAGCAGCATGGGTGTTGCCACGCGATCTTTCCTGGGTTGTCCTGTTTATTCTTGGTGTGGTGCAGGCAGTTAGCAGGGTGTGACAGGGCAGCCTGTGCTGCCTGATCCCGCCACACTTGGATCTTGGATGTGCTCGTGGTCTCGTTTCACTACAGCTCATGGCAAAATAGCTCTCAGAGGTGTAAACATCAGAGATACAGACTGTAGACACCCCAAGTTGTATCTGTGGCTTGCATTTTTCTGCTGTAGATTTGAAGTTTATTCTTTATGAATGCATTCATTGAAAAGCTTTATAACATAGTAGCCACAATAGCAAAGTATTGGGTTCAGTGACCTAGTGATCATTCGTGAATAACCGGATTTCTAGCGTGAAGACACTGCTGAGATAAGAGCTGGCAGAGCTGAATGTGCAGCACATTTGCCATTGCGTGGGCATGTTCCTTGACACGTCCCTTTGCTTCATCGGACTTACAGCTCAGTGTGCTTTATTTGGCAGATAAAATTTTTGATGATGAAGACTCCGTGGATGGGAACAGACCTTCCTCAGCTAGCTCCTCTACATCTTCAAAGGCCCCTGCAAACTCACGCAGAGTTGGGATGGGGACCACCCGCAGAATTGGGTCTGCAGCTCTGGGCTCCAAGTCTTCAAGTAAGCCGATAGCAAATATGAATTGACCTTTATGTGAGGTATTTATAATGTGCACGTTTGAGCTTATTGCAAGGATTTCCAGGCTGGCCCCCAGGATCCAGTAACAAATTTTCCCTTGTGAAATCATTACGTGTACGTTGTCTGCATGCCATGACCGAGCGCTTTGGTAGGATGAATCTCCAAGCAGTCCCCACTTCCCTGTAACGCATTTTGCGTTTGTGAGAGGTTGGACTTGTGCGGTTCTGCGCTGAGGGCTATGAGTCAATCACGTCAATGTTGCAGTATGTAGATTTTTGCCTTTATAGCTGCAACTGTAGTTGAACTGAAGCAGACTGCCTACAGCTATATGCTAGACTTTAGCCCTTACAATCTAAAACTGACATTTTGGATTTCTTCTAAGGCCTTTGGGCATTGCTGGTAATGAAGGTGCAGAAGGAAAACTGGGCAGTAATTCTGAGCGTGAGCAATAATCCTACATGTGCTTATTATTCTATATGTGACCTAGAGAAATGGAGAAAGTTCCCTCTATCAGCCAGTCTCTAATCTGATTAGTATTCCGTAGACTATTTATCTTCCTTAACATTTGTCTGTTTGTGCACCTGTCAGATCTGCACCTTCATCTATTATAGATGGGATTAAATCCTTTAAAATAAAATCTCTCATATAATTAAAGTAAATATTCCCTTTCATCTTTCAGACTGTGTCCCCTAACTCTTGAGTGACTACTGTAATGACTTCCCTTATGTGCCCTCTGTGCCTAGGAGTTGAAGGATGCTGTGAAGGTCTAGTCTGTGCCTGGCATTGAATTTCTCCGTCCCTGCTTTCATTACATCTGCAGCACTCTGAGGCTGCATGGATAGTGAATTTTCTCCTGATTAGGTGCCTTTATAGCTGGTGGTTTCTTAATTGATTCTCTTGTTGATAAGAAGATTGAAAAGGCTTTTTCATTTGTGTGTCAGCAGCCAAAGAGGGAGCAGGTGCTGTGGATGAAGAAGACTTCATTAAGGCATTTGAAGATGTCCCAACGGTTCAGGTAAGTAGAATTACATGTTAAAACACACAGTAATAAAAAGCAGAAGATGGATGTAGGTTCTAGTCCTAATCACTGGCAAACTGCTTCATTGTGATGTTGACAAATTTTCTTTAAGGGGAAGGCAAGTTGGACGTTGGAGGGAGGCAAGTTTTAGATAGTGCTATCTGCCAGTAGTTTGTGTGAAACCCTCAGAAGTGGAGGGGAATGGGTGTGGGGGGGTTGTGATAGAGGTATCACAGGAGCGGACGTGGAGCTGGAACTGGACACACATGCTGCACAGTGCAGTCTGGTTGAACAAAAACTTAAGTCGGCAGGAGCCTCTCTACATTTCCTCTGTACCATCTGGGAACTGAAAGCAATAAAGGTGACTTGTGTCTCCGGGATCGCTGCAACAACTGGGTAGTGCATGTTTGCTGATGGGTTTAGCTGAATAGTGTCATGTATCCCCTCTCCTTCACCAGAGCTTTATTTTTGGGACGGCTGAACAGCACACGTATCCACTCACGATCTTCTGTAGGTCTTCACTAATATAGCTACTAGTAGCTGCAAGAATGCTGCTTAAAATTGTGAAAGTATGGTAAAACAATAAAAGATCATCCTTTAATCATCTTGTGGGCATTTAGTAATTTTTTTATTGCAGGAAACGGGTGTAAATTCTTCGCGTTATGCAAAGCCAGCTGTATCCAAGGCTGGCACATGACATTTAAGCACTGAGGAGCAAAGGATGTAAAAAGAAAGTTGGGAAGTGATTTTCTGGAGTAAATCTTGCACTATGATGCTACTCTGTATTTAAATTTGCAGATTTATTCCAGCCGGGATCTTGAGGAATCCATAAACAAAATAAGAGAGATCCTATCAGATGATAAGCATGACTGGGAACAGAGAGTTTCCGCGGTAAGTAGTGAACTTGTGTATGAAATCTATTAACATAAGGTTTTCCTGCACTGAGCTTAATCCCATGAAGAGGGTACTGGGAGAACCTCAGGGTAAGGCTGGAACATAGTTTGTGGTGAACATCTGTTACGTTCCCCCAGGCTATGGGGAAAACATTTCCTTATGAGATGGAATTTAAAACACATCTGTGAAGGAAAATGCTATTTGCTGTACAAGAATGTGGTGAGGCAGTATCGGGTTGAACTGGAAGTCATGCAGCAAATCCAGATGCAAAGCTAGAAATTTGCTAGCGGATGCTGAAATCAAAATGTCTAAAGTGGTATTCAGAATATCTTAACTTCCTGATGAAGCAGAAAGTCACTTTGCTTATAGGGAACTTATTTATGCTTTTGCAAAAGGAGGTGTAAAACAATTCAGAAAGAATTTACGCACTTAAGTTTTGAATAAACATGACTGTGGGAAATGTGGAAGTGGAAAATGAGATGTGTTATGTGCATGCCAAGATTGAGTTTTATTTACTGAGGTGAGCTGTGTTTTCATAATATAAATAGATGCATGATCTTGTCTACACTGTAGGCTTTCATCGCTGGTGTAGCAGCTTTGACATGTCTGTCAAATCCTGCGTTACAGATCCGAGTGTCAAACTGTGCTGATTCAGCTTCAGGTTTTTTGTTGTTTGCTGTACTGAGTAACAGTGAGCTTAAGTTGAGGCACTGTACAGATGCATCAGTATACATGAGGGCCTGTGGAGATGTCCAAAAGAACTTCTATAGGATGAAATGGTGGTCCATGTAATATTAAAGACAGTCTCTCATTTTGGTGGGGTCAGGGTTCCACTTCTAATAGAGACAGATAATTATTCTAATGAAGTCAATGGACATATTCTAGATATGTCAGTATTACTCAGATCTGAGCATGAGCCATGCCCTTTAAGTCTAGTCATCTTTTTAATACAATAGTTAGCTGTGAGAAGACCTAAGTTTGAGTAGCTGTATACAACACTTCTGGATTCCTATAACAGTTAGCTGGAGTGTTTATATTATCATGCTTGGTACGTTAACCTATGAATTGAACATAAGATCTGAGATAATGAATTGCTTGGACTTTGAGAACGCAGTTCCTCAATGCATGTTGAGGAACAGTTGTACAAGGACCCTGGAAACCAAGTTATCAGCCCTGAACAGTTACTGTTCTTGTGTTTATTGCTCATTAACAGTCACTGCTTTCTTTTGTGGTGCTAACAGTTGAAAAAGATACGCTCCTTACTTTTGGCTGGAGCTGCAGAATATGATAACTTCTTCCAACACTTAAGACTTTTGGATGGAGCGTTTAAATTATCCGCTAAAGACCTGCGGTCTCAAGTAGTGCGAGAGGCTTGTATCACGTTGGGGTAAGTTTACTTTCTAAATATGCTTGAAATGTGATGTAGAAAAAAAAGAACAGACACTGTTTAAAACACATTCAGGATGTAACTCGCTCTGCTAGTACTATATAGTTATAGGTAGACCATGATTTTACTATAGCTGTTTAAAACCATGTCCATGTAGGCCACTGATTGGCCTAGGCACTGATTGTGCCAAACTGTGTTGTTGAGTTTTAAATGATGCTGATTTGAGACATGCTGAATGAATGAGCAAGCCATGCATTCATGCACCGGGTAGGGAAAGATTGAACAATAAAGCTGAAAATCCATATGCTTTGTTCTGGTCTGGATTATGCTAGTTTTTATTTTTGATGGTTTATCCTTTGTGAAATGCTTCAAGAAAAAGGGCACCACAGTGTTTCTAACAGCTTTTTGGAAATTTATGCGTGTTAAGGCAAAATAGACTGGTTCAGAGAAACTGTGATGCAAACTAACCAGTTCAGGAAAATACGTTCTTTCGGCATTGTCCCATTTGTTTGATAATTTTTTAGCTGTGCTAGTTACTTTATTTACTTTATGCTGAACTTACTGTTTCTCAGAGTTCAGATGAACATAGAACATCAGTTTGAAATGAAAGTTGATGAACTATTTTTTGACACATGGTTTTCTCTGTCCCTTGGAGCTGGAGAGGAGGCGACAGTTGGGAAGAGTGAGATGTCAGATGTGCTTATGTCAGATGTTCTGTAGAAGTCTGACTGGCTTAATCCTCAGCACACTTACCAGCATGACTTCATTCTGTTTTTCAGACATTTGTCATCAGTTCTGGGAAACAAGTTTGACCATGGGGCAGAAGCTATCATGCCAACAATTTTTAATCTGATTCCGAATAGTGCCAAAGTCATGGCCACTTCTGGTGTTGTAGCAGTTAGATTAATCATTCGAGTAAGTATATATCAAAACAGAAAAAAAATTTATCACTTCCAAATACTATGGTGTTTCTGAAAAAATATGAATGCTACTGCAATGGTGTCATGCAGCCTTGTGTAGATGGTGATAGTTAAGCCCTGCCAAAATAGTAGGAAAAACATTTCTTTGCAGAGTAATACATTTCCACCTCTCTGAGCTGAGCAAACTTTTTTCTTTGAATGGGTTTTTAACCTGCCTTGCAGGACAGACTCATCCTCTTAACTATGCTTTAAAACTCCTCACAGACAGTGCACATTTCCTAAAACCATTAGGTCACAGAGGTGACTTCTGCCTAGTGATTCACTGGGGAAGCTGTAGATAGATAGCCTGATATCTCTCAAGTTGTCACCACTGCCAGTTTAGACGTTCTTGCAGTGGCTTCAGCTCTTTGGCTCACTGGAGCCTGTCATTATAGAAGAAAATAAAATATCTGTTAAAGATATTTTAACAGATCAAATATAAAATATTTTTATTAATAAAAATATTTGTCCATATCTGTTAGTGTTCTTTTATTTAGCAGTTCTATTTTTAAGAATTAAACAAAAGTAATTATCTACGTACTGGGCTCAGGTGGCTGAAGGATATGGCCTTTCATTCCGTGGAACTGGTGTAAAGATTCCTTTTTGTTTCTGTTGTTTGTTTTCCTCTAGCATACGCACATCCCTCGATTAATACCCATCATAACAAGTAATTGTACCTCCAAGTCTGTTGCAGTTAGAAGGTGAGCATTTAGTTTAAATTTTTTCTTTTTTTTTTTTTTTTTCATGAAAAGGGTTGATATACAAACTTGGTAAAGAATGCATCTCATTCTCCCCCACGAGTTGGGGTCCAGTTCAAAGTCAGCTGTCTTGTATAAGCTGCAGCACTGCAGAGAAAAAAAATGCACTTTTCCTTAAACAAAAATGTTCTTTAAACTAATCTTTGTGCTTACATGTAGTTGTAATAATGTCACATTACTTTGGCTTCTTTACAGACATGTTCCTGTTCCCCACTACTAGCTGTTATAGTGACACTTTTTCTTTGAGCCAGTCAGGAGAGTAATGTTCTGTTGATAGTGTCATCTGGAAGTTGTACTGGATGTGCTAATGGTTCCCTCTGCACACCTAAAATTGGGGTTGTTACTGAATTCTAATGTCCCCAAAAGTTTCATAACAAAAGGTGGCTGTTGTTCAGAGGCAGGTATGGCAAAGTCAGTGCACCTCTGTTAACTTCGAGAACTCAGCGTTTCTTGTCTTTCTTCTCTCAGGCGCTGTTTTGAATTTTTAGACTTGCTGTTGCAGGAGTGGCAAACGCACTCCCTAGAAAGGTAAGCTCTGAAAACAAGTGGGTTATTTCTCTCCTGCTTATGTCTGAGGAGGTTAATTCTGGAGAAAGGATAATCCAAGAGGTGAGATTACATCAGGTAGCTCTAGCAGAGATGATAGTGACACAAAAAAAGCGTGTATGTATGTGCACACACACCATTCATCCCTGTAGTTCTGGCAGTCAGAGTTTGGTGAGTCTGTCTCCTATGCCAGCCCTGGAAAACCTGGATAAGTGAATCCCTGAACTCAGTATTCCTTTTGCACCCTAAAGTGAGATGATGTGAACGCAACTACACATCTGTGAGGAGCTTCTGAGGCTTCTACAGCACTTTAGACTAAGGAGCGGTGAAAGTAATTGTGGGAGAAGAGACTGGGACAATTTCTTTAGCCCTAGATTGCACAAGACTGTTTAAGGGTTAATAGAGTGTTTTTGCAGCCAGGCAGTTTCAATAGCTAACTAAAGACTGACCTATGAAGACTCCTGTTTACCTTTCCCTAGTCAGTGGTGTGGGTAGAATAACACTGACTTGTAAGAGTCAATAAATAAAGGCTCCAAAGGATTTTACATGGAAACAGGAAGATGGGGTGAACTCTTTGTTCTTGGAGACCAAAGCAAAATCAAATTAGTCATTTGTTTATAAGTGTGGCGCATCTTTCTGGACTGCTAGATAATGTCTTCCTTCTTATTTCAGACACATATCAGTGTTAGCTGAAACGATAAAGAAGGGAATTCATGATGCAGACTCTGAAGCCAGGATAGAGGCAAGAAAGTAAGTGGAAGCTGTTGTTGGTGTCTTTTCTTACCCTCCTTCTTTGTCCCTGTTGTGTTGTGAGTCAATGGTGTTGCATGTTGGAGACTGAAATCCAGGCAAGTTACTTTTTCCTGACAGTTAATGCCAGCTTTCCCTTGGCTTCAATGGGAGTGTGTACTGCAGACGACATATGAGGTGACTGCATAGGGCTGAGTTATATATGTATTGCATCTTCTAATGGTGCTTATTTCACTTTGTTCTTGTAATATTTTATTGTCTTTTTATCTGTCTGAGCAAGTAAAATGTTACCCAAGTTGTTCAAGAGTCTAGCGTTGAGAACTAGTAACCTCATCTTTCTTTTTCGTGTTTGAGTTGCTTGCAGTTAACTGAGATTTCTTCTCTGTAGTACAAAAATGCTATTATTTCTAATATATTTTTTCTTTTCTTTTTGGCCTGTATGCGAGACTAGGTTATTTGCTACTCTTGAAACAAAAGTCCTTGTGTTAGTACACTTCTAAATGGTATCCTAAACTAAGGAAATATTATGTGTATCTACAGTAAACTTTAATAATTGCACTTAAATTTCTTCTGTTGAAGATCTCTTTCATTTCCACTAATGTGTTTGTACTTATGGTACACTGATATACTAGGATCACTACACTACAGGAACATCTTTCTTCAGAAATGGAATGCTGTAAAATACGAAATCAATGAACAATGAATTTCATTAATCTAAATGCTATGTTATAAGCAGAGGTGTTTCACAGTAGAACTGTTTAAATCCTTTTGAAAGGGAATGTGTCCATCGCTGAAAAATACAGTAGACACTGAGACTTCACAGCAGGTGTCTAGTTAAGCTGAATAGACAGCAAGGAGAATGGCGTGAGACTTCAGAGAGCAAGCTTAATTCTCTCTTCCCATGTTTCTTAATTAACAGTGTGTCTGATTGTAAGGCAGAAATTTGTTTCCTTTTAGTGATTTGAGAATGCGTGGGACTTTTCTGAGGACTGGCTGTCACACAACCAATTCTCGATTCATTTGAACTAACGATCTTACTCTTAAACTGGGCATTAGTGGTCCCTTGAAAAGTGCCTGGAGTCTTCATCTCCTTTGTGGTGAGAGTGAATGGTGTTTAGCCATCAGCCAGGAGATTTTGGACCAGAGAGGAATTCTTCTCTCATCCTCAAATGCTCTTCTGTTTTTAGCATGACACTGATTGGAAGTCTATAGGGGTATCTCTCTTTCCTTTTCCTTTTTATTTCTTTCCTTAAAAAAAAAAACAGTCAATAACCTCAACTAAGCACAGAAGATTTGTCTCTGCAGCATTGTAGAAGAGCTGTTTGTTAAACTTCAGGAAGAAAACACCACCAGCTGGTGCTTTCCTGAGTCAGGCTTATGTGCGTGTTCTGCTTTTGGTGTGTTTTTTATGTAGCTATTGAGCATCCAGTCCCAAACTAGCATCAGTCTAGTGGGTCTACCACCTCCCATGTACATTAGACAGAGGGATGAGAGTTTCTTCTGTAATAAAGCTTTTTTGACTACTTGTGATTTTAGAATGCACCAAATGGTGTGTTCTCTTGTCTTATTTTCATTTGATTTGTCTGCTCTGTGGCTATTTGAGCAATACAATGGGTTAAAGAAAGTGCTATGTCTTAAGTGTGTCACAGGGGCGGTAGATGGTTGAAATGACTGGGCTAATGACCCCACTAATGCCAGTAGCGAAAAGGGCTCTGCCTCTACCTGTGCTCCACTGCCCCCTAAAAAGCGACAAGAAATGTTCACAGTATCGTCCCTTTCTTCCAGGTGTTACTGGGGTTTCCACAGTCACTTCAGCAGAGAGGCAGAGCATTTGTACCACACCTTGGAGTCTTCCTACCAGAAGGCCCTGCAGTCTCATCTGAAGAACTCTGACAGCATCGTTTCCTTGCCCCAGTCGGATCGCTCCTCCTCCAGCTCTCAGGAGAGTCTGAAGTAAGTCCTTTGATGTCACCACCTCCCTGTTTAAACAACCGCAGATAGCTCCATTGAACTGGAGGGAGCCATCACATTGCTTTGTCTCATCTGGTCATTGTTTGGCCTCAACACCTGGTTATTCAAAAATTTATTTATTTATTTAGCTAACATTGTATTAAAATAAAAAGCCAGCAAAACCCATTACTAGCTTAAAAAAAAATTAGCTTGATTCCATAAATAATTTTCTAGGAAGCTTTTTGTGCTCAGCAGATACTGTTAGTCATTCCTTCCAAGTATGCTTAAAACAGTGCTTGGATTGAAAGTCTGTGTTCAGCATTAATCCTGGGGGGTGCAAGTATGCCTCTCTTCATAGACGAGGAAAAAAAAGACTAAACTAACTTGAGCTGTAACTGCAAAGTCAATATGTAACTCTACTGTTGAATATATGTATTCTAGCTTCTCTTAGAGATACAGTCATCTTAGGATACAAATGTCTGCAATTTAAGTGTTAGACCTATATGAAAAATATCCATAACTTATTGGTGTTACCTTTTAAATCTACAAAAAGGGTTCTTAAAAATCTCCCCTAGCTCAAATAATGTGCATGCTAACTTTTTTTGTAGTACTTTTGTGAAGAATTTCATGGTGGTGCTGTATTTATTCTTAAGCAATAAGCTTTTTTGTCTATTCCTGTATATAAATAACTTACTATTAACACAGTTGTGTGAGGGAACAGAGTAGCACTGTTACTGATAACTATGAAATACCAGTTTTGTTTTAATAAATATTTATATTAACTTCTAGCCGTCCATTGTCTGCCAAAAGAAGCCCTACTGGAAGTACTACATCTAGAGGTGAGAACAGAAGCTGAAAAATGCACTCAGGTGTTGCTAAGGAAGTGTGATGAATTAGAATGAGAATTTCAGACACTGTAATATGCAAAGAACAACTTTGATCACTGTTTACTGCTCCTTAAAATGGCAACTTACTGTGTAAAATTTTTAATTAGTTTTGGGTTGTGCATCACATTGTGTGCATCGACTGCTGATATAACGATGCTTTTGAAAGTTAGTAAATCTGCTATTGCTTGCACCTGAAGGGCAAGCTAAAAAGCCTTGAAAATTTTAGCTAAGGTATATTTAGCTGTGTAGCAGCTGGAATAAACTACTGCTGCTGATCAGACATACAGCTACATAGTCTAATGATGCATTCAGCTTTACAATTTTCTGTTGTTTATATTCTGTGGTTTCAGCACTTGCTGGAGGCATCGTCTGCACACAAGTCCTACAGTCTTAAATTCCATCTCGTTACTAATCTGTTTTTACTGTTAGATGGAATATTTAGGTGCAGCGTTCCTGTCCTAAGTAAATGCATACAATAATCTAAATAGTAAATTTCAATACAGAATATAACAGATGAAAACTTTCTTGGTAGAAGATAAGCTGCCTTCTACACCTGGCCAAGATCGGGTTCTGTCTGGTTTGTGTATACACTACACCCTACTGAGACCTTTGATTCAAGGCGATATTGGTGTGGAACCTACTTGATTGTGCACACAAATGCATGTTTGCTTGCAGACGATTAGACAAGCTCCATGCTTAAGAGGGTAAGCATCAACAAGTGATGGGAACAGCAGTCCTCATGAGAAGATGAGGTGTTGGGAAGGAAGTTAGTAGAACCTGGACTGAAGGACCTGCAGGCCTGTTTTGGCCAACAACTCACAGGCTGGTGATGGGTACTGTGATTGAACTTTCCCATCTAGGTTCCGTTAGAAATTTCTTTGTTACTGGCCTGGCAGCCTTTTTGATCTTAGCATTTAGATTACTGTCTGGTATGAATTTCTTAGAGGTAGCATCAGGTCAGCATTGAAAAATCTTTGCAGGCAGTGTGGGGAAGCCCACATTGCCCTGATAAAGCATTCTTAGTTGAGGTATTTCAGTGCCAGCAGGGAGCGTTAAAAATAGTACATTAAACTGCTTGTCAAGCTCTTTGAAGCGCACAGCTCAAAAAATTAATCTTCTTTATTCTGGATCTCCCACTCCCATCTGCAGCATCTACAGTAAGTACAAAATCTGTGTCAACACCAGGATCTCTGCAGCGATCCCGCAGTGACGTCGATGTGAATGCAGCAGCTAGTGCCAAGTCAAAAGTGACGTCTTCTGGAGCATCCATCCCCTTCAGTTCTGCTGCAGCCTTGCCCCCAGGCTCATACGCATCACTAGGTAAATCTACATGTTCTTCTACTCTTGCAGTTAGCTTTCTTTAACAGCAGAAAGTGCCTCATAGTTTTATTTGAATATTAAACTCGAAGTAGAAGAACATATCTCTGAGATCGTTACCAGCTCTCTAGGATCAGTGTGGAATCTCTTGCCCTTTGGGATTAAAGAAAAAATTTGCAACAGAACTGACCTGAAGCAGCTTCTTAGGTTTTGAATTGTTTAATAGTCTGTGTCTCACTCTTCTTTCTGGGGAAAAGCAGATCTTACTCTGATTCTGGGACGTTGTTGAGGGAAATACTGCTCAATTCCTTTTGACATTTCCCCCTGTCTCTTTCCCTTCTCTTCCTTCCCTCCTTTCCTGAAACTGGTTTTCCATTAATTGTTTTATGCTGTGAATAGTACATCTTAGTTGAGTTTGATCACTTCCTGTTTTACAAAAGAGAAAGGTATAGCAGCAAAGAGGAGAAGTTGGTCTTCTTATTTCAGCACACAGGATACAAGTATCTGTTCCTTATGCTGACTCTTTTTGGATTATAGCCACATGTCACATTTTTCTCTTAAAGCATCATATATCACTTTCAGGTGCTCCAGGGTTTCTTACAACAAAGTTTGCATTTGATCTTTCTCTCCTGGAGATGCTGTTGAAGGAGGCACGGAGGAGGAAATGCAAGATGGTGACTGACACCATATTTGCAGAGCTTCTGCTTAGTTATAAGCAGAGCTGATCATCTGAGCTAGTTTCTCATTCTGCTGTTTTCATGCTAATCTAATTCCAGACTTTTCATCGATTTACCTTTACAAGAGGAAGAAAGATCAGAAATCAGTGATCTTGATTTAAGCTGTGGATTGTCTTCACTGAGTCCGTTGAAAAGTTGCTTCTCCTTACTGTAAGGGATTTTGTCTTTAGTCTGATAAAATAGGCTTGGTGAATTATATAGGGATGGTTTCAATAGATTCCTTTTATAGACAGGTTTCTTTCATATCTGAAATATTTTTACCTTGTCTTAAATGTGTTGGTTGTATTTGGCTCGGAAGTTGAATTCTTATTCTGATTTCAATTGTTCCTACTTGGTTCAAGACTTAGATACATTGCAGAGAAAAAGTAACACAGAATATGAAGTTGATCGCATAATAGTGCGCTTTCGAGTTTACAGATGCAACCATTTTTCAGTCGTGCTGCACACTGGCTTCAGTATGAAAACTGCTTTTGAACACTCTTATGTCATGAGGAAGAACGGAAGAAGGGGGGAAGTATCTACTGACATTGGCTTTGTCCTTCAAGCTGGAGACTGAATACAGCATTAGTCTTGCTCTTAAAACAGACTGTAGGAGAAAAGCGCTACTCCTAAGGACCCTGCTTCCTTTTGAGCTAGTAGGGACACCTGTCACTTGTGCATTCCTATGAGAGAAATGGTGAGGCAAACAACAAAAATGGAGTTTGGCAAAGGTTGGTTATTGCAGGAGGGAAAAACCTGCAAGCATGTTCTTCAGATACATCGAGCTTTGATTTGCTGCTCAGTCAAACTTTTTCATTTCTTTGTGTTAATTTTTTTGCATATTTCTTTAGTTAATATATAGTGCCCGTGTCTACTGATGTTACTAATTTTCCCTGTTAACCCTTTCCTTATTTTTTTTAATTTGCCTAAAGATGGTACTACCAGTAAAGCCGAGGGTAAGCAGTCTCTCTGTGTAACTGAGGTGTGTCCACAGTTGTACCACCCTACCTGGTCTCTGTTCTCAAAGTGTTATCTGGTTCTCATCCATGTTCACTGGTGACCTGCATGAAGTGTTGCATGGTTGTCCTGCTCATTTTGATGCCATGGGGTATTTTTCCCTTTCTCTTCAAGCTCCTCCCTGCTAATAGGCACTAGTCTGCTTTTATGACTTCTGATCACAAAGCTGTATGTGGGTCTCCATATTTCAAGCACTGATTTTAGTTGCAGGTGACCCGCACACAGACCAAAAAAAAAAAAAAAAAAACCAAAAACAAACCACCAAAAAAACCCCACAACAACAAAAAAACAAAACAAAAAACCCAAAACCAAAAAACCAAAAGCCAAAAAACCAACACAGGGCTTGTGTTTTCTTGCTCCACGATGTGTAAAGGTTTGCTGTGATTTTCCATCCAAGGCCAAGGTCGCAACTGCCAAATGCTTTCGGGAAGAGACTGGGCAGCGAGAGAATTGAATGAGATGATCACATGGCAGAAAAATGAGGACAGTAAACAATGATCTCTAGGGAAGGAATACTTAGTCAACCTCTTTAAACCTGAGCTCTCTCTTTTTGTTGTTAACTGTCTGAGTGCGATGGCTTACATCTAAGACAGTTGGAGGAAAGGCTTTTTTCCAAGAACACTGAGCCGGCTAGTTTGGGAGGGCTTCCAGTCTGGTTCTCTGGCTCGTTGTGAAAGCTTGTTCTTTATTTCTCTCAAGCAAAAAAGATCACTGGGAAATCACTTTTTCTGAGGTAGACAGGAGTTGAAAACAAGAATGCCTTCTACACATAATGAAGACACCACACCCCCCAACAAACCCATTTTTTTCCCAATGCAAGTCTCTTTTCAAGGGATCTATTACTGTCTTGTGGGACTCTGCTTGTATCCTTGATGGCTGCTTGTATTTGGATGTGGGATGTTCTGTTCTCCGAAGTGCCACTGTGCCGTGTGACCTGTGTGTTTTTTCCTTACTATTATTGATGCATTAATTTATTATTTAGAAGGAAAGGGCTCTACTGTTTCCGAAACTGGCACTTAATCTTAGTGTTGGAGATGAGCTGGCTCTGCATCATGGGCAAGTGTTTGTCCTTTGTGATCTCTGTGATAAGAAATACAAAGTTGGCCTAAACCACCTGTATTTCTAAATCAATGGCAAATTAGATGAAAGTTCCATATTGTTGCAATCCTGAGCTTTTTTTAATTCATTGCTGGCCCTTCTTTTTCTCCTTTCTTTCTTCCCTGTTCTCAAACCTTTCTATTTTTGGCCTAACTTTGAAATGTTGAAAGTTTAATGTTAATTTATAAAATACCCTATGCAAGTCTCAGTCCTCTCGTGGGCTGTAGTAATATTTATGGAGGCCTGTTCCAACAGCTGTCCTCTGGAGTACCTTTATTTTTTGTTTATTAAATGCTTTATTGTCATGCAAAAGGTCATGCATGGGTTTTTTTGTTTGATTAGTTTGTTTTTTTCAATTCAGCTATATTGGAAGCAGATTTTATTTGGTAAAAATTTGTAATAGAAACCAGCAAGTTGCTTGAGGGAAAGATTGAGATGAACTTCCAGAAATGGTGTTTGCCATCCCCCTCGTGTTAGATACCAGATCTCATCTCTTCCTTTTGCTCTTAGGATTCTCTTTTTGGGGGAGAATGAGGATCAGGGAGGATTATAATAGCATGGCACACTACAGACAGAGCACTTGAAGGATGAGTTTAATCACTGTTTGAAACTCCTCATCTTTATTTTTCTTTGTTGAGACAGTTAAGGGAAAACCAGCCTTTGTTTGGGATTTGGTGTGTCCTATGATGTGGGCTGAGAAAGGTCTTATGCCACCTCTCCGATCTTGCAGAGTTTTCCAGGAACTACTGGGAAGGCAAAACTTTATATTCTTGACATAAATGTAAAAGTTAAGGGGGCAGGGGAAGAGCAAAATATCCCCCTTGCTCTGGAAATACCTATGTGTGCAAGAGAGACTCTTTGAACATAAAGCAGAAATTCCATCCACACCCGTGCCCCTGGGTTTTTTGCAGGTCACTGGCAGGTAATTTAAGAGCAAATCCCTGTGTTTTTTTGTGTGGTTCAGCTTGACATTAAATCTGCAGTCTGGTTCCCGTCATGGCTTTCTGTAGCTGCAGTGTAAGAGTTCTGCACCTTCCCCTCAGCTGGGAGCCAGCATTGTGCGAACTTGGCAGTTCTCATCTGCTTTGCCCTCAGTTCTCCTCGCCGTTTTGTTTTTGAGCCAGACATATCAAAACAGGAGCAAGATAGAGAGTGGGTTATGCCAGTGGCAAGAATACGAGTTAAGAGATGAGTATCAGTCTTCTGGTTTTAAGTAGTGTCATCCTAATTGATAAATGCTATTAATATGCACTTCGTTGTGGAAAGGTGGCATGTGTCTTATATGCCACTTAAATCCGTGCAGGTCTTCTGCTGCCTCTGTGCTGCGAGGCTGTGTCTTTATGTAGTGCACGGTTACATCTTGATTGCCCAGACCCTTCGTTTTTGGGTATATCTCGAACTACATTAAGAGCTTGGCAGGGAGAAAGCTTGTAAGATCTAAACTTCTATGTTTATAGTCATGATCGGGACTTCACAGCTAGTGCTATGCAAGTATCAGTTGTGCCATGTTTGTTATACATGATTAAAAGGAAACCTTAAAGTTTCTGCGTGTTTTATCATGAAACTACTTTTCAAGGAATATTTTAAAAAGGTGCACGATGGTGACTTTCAGTACAGAATAATGGTTCGGAGCGTTTCTGTTATCTGGCTGCCTGTTTTCAAAGTGAGCATAAAGACGAGCCTTTCAGACAAGCATTTCCCAAAACAGGGAAAGCGTAAATGCTGGTCTGTCCCAAAACTGGCAAGTTTAAAACAAAATCAGCAGTTTCCAGAGTCAGTGGCACAACTTTGAATAGTTTTTATAATTTGCCAGAAAGGAAATAAAATCTGATATGTTACAGTTTTCAGATATCAGACCACTTTTTTTTTTGAGCCTAAGTTCAGTTGTACTTGTTGGGCCTTACCAAAGGCTTTGGGAGTAACACAAGGTTTATGAAATCACCATTGCTGTTTTCTTCTCTGCCTTAAAGCTTTTCCTTGACCTCAAGCACAAGGAGCAATTCAAAAGTTTGACTGAATGTGGTGTCTTAGATGGAAATGCTCAGGTAGCAGGTTTCTTTGTTCCCTTGGTCCTTTGCAAGTGCTGACTTGATTTGTCTGTGCTTCTTGGTGTAAAGCAAAGTGGTGCCACTATTGTTCCCTCAGTCCCTCTGCCATGGAGGGAGTTCTCGTGCAAAACGCAGAGGCATCACAGGCTGCTGGCTTCCAGTAAGGGTCGAGTGATTCTTGGGGGAAATTATGGTGCAGAATCAGGTCTTATACTAGTATCATGTTGGACATGTGCTAAATATGCACGGAAACCATGCCATGCTCGTTGTAAAAAAAGTTGTTTACAGATTTATATGTAAAGCATGTTTTTAATTGATGTGTGCGTGTCTCACAGATTCCCACGTGCCATTTAGCAGTGACACAGCTAAGGGGGGTGGTCCTGGAGGCTCTTTCAGGAATGTTTTTCTCCAAGCACGGGAAGAACCCAGTGCTGAGTAATCTAAATGCATTAACCTGGTCCACAGACCATTACCATCCCAGTGCTTCCATGTATAATTTGTGTGGTTGTAGATATCATTATTCACAGCATGGAACTGATTAAACTCAGTAGTGGAGCTGTTATAGACCATTTCTAGATTATTTGAAAGCCATTTTCTTCAGTGCAGGATACAGGCTGGGGCTCACAAAGCCTATGTCTGTTCTGAGTGCTGGGGATGGAGACCCTGCAGTATCCTCCCAGAGGAGCTCCAAACAACGCTGCTGGATGAAGCCTCTTGTAACGCAAAAACATTATCATGGAATCTTCCTTTTCTTGTTCCTTTTTAAAAAAACAAAACAACTTTCCTAGGTTTAGACATATGTTACACATTTCAAGGTTGATTCTGATCCATTGATTGTTGTAAAAACTGACAATAACTTTAAAAAGTAAAATTACCCCCCCCCAAAAATGGTTTCTTAACACAAAGCATTTATATGGAGTCTTTCAAAATACTTTCTGTACCAACAGTGATGTGTCACATGTCAAATTTAGATCAAGGACTTTTTTATGGAAATACTTTTATGGTTTTTGGAAACTAGTTGGGGCGGTCTTTATCTGTTCCTTTGCTGTGCTGCTGTTGTCAGGATTCAGTAAGTCTTTTAAGAGGAGCAGAAAAATAATGGTTATGAAATATAAATCGCTACATCTGCAGTTTGAGCTAGATATGGAAACAAACCCACTTGAAAGCAAAGTAGTTTTGGGAGGGGTAGGTGTTTGTTTGAGTTTAACAACACAAAAAAAAGTCTGAGTAACTTATTTGAAATGTTGTTTAGTCTTGCTTGAAATTAGTTTTTCTGTCTGTGGTAGAAGCCATACAAATAGTCCTATGTGCAAATGACTTTTTTTGTAGATTAAATCCTTAAGGGAATGCAGTAGAGATGTTTGTATTATATAGAGGAACTTCTGTATATACATGCTGTAGGTGGTATAATATATATTAAAAACCTTGAGATTTTCAAGTCAGACAAATGTTGATTCATCTTACATTACTATAAAGCAAATAGAGTTTGGATATCATAAGACTAATTTAAAAGTTGTGCATGTGTGTGAAGATCAATTAACATATATATGAAACACCCAAGATCCCTCTCCCGGTTTTCCCTCTCATACAGATTTGCGTACAGCAATTTTGAATTCAAATTGGTCACTTTTTTGTTTTACAGCTATAAACTCTACTTGAATAGGAAAAACTTAGAATCTTACATTTTTTCTTGAAGTGTAGCTTTGAGTCACTTCTTTTGAACCATTTTTATGCTGCAAGTCAGATTAGTTACCTGCATGAAAAAATAAATACATAATTTTTAAAGTTCAGAAAACAAAATTTTGGAAAGTATATTAACAATTCATACTTCAGGGAATACATAAAACTGATATCAGATGGCACTGTTTCCTTGTAACTGCGTGAAGAATTTGACCTTCAATTTGAGAGGCATTTTTTTTCCCTTTTGTTTTACTTTATCCCATGGACTTCAAATAATAAAGTACTCCTAGGGTGACCTGTTAATGTGCTATTGCAGTATTCGTACCACTACATCATTTTTGCGTCATGTATTTCTAGTTTCTGCTATTCCTGTTATTTGCACAACGCAAGTCCAGTGCAGTGTTAGTTTAAATGCTTGTCAGGCTTTTTAGAAGGATGAGAAAACCTGTATCGGTGTTGGGACTCTGCTTCTCCTGTGCAAGGGCAACTCCTCATCCCACATTGTTCTCTCTGACACCTGTTAGGCCAAAATCAGAGTGCAAATCTACCAGTCCAAAAGGAAGCAGAATTTTGTTCCTGGGCATGCATTCATTCATTCATAAACTACTGAAGTTGGTAGGAGTCTGTCCACTGGCTCTCTGGGGTTCCAAAATAGGACTGAGCTCTCTATTTCTAAACCTGCTGATAATCATATGTTAATTAAGTTTGGCCCTTTAGTGCAGCTTGCTTTCTTAAAGCCCCAAAAATTGGTATTGGAAGCTAATCTTGGTTTTTCTTAATATATAATTTTAAGCTTTATATTTCCTAAGGTAGGAGAGTCACTTATTACATATTGTCCCAGTTTTCTCCTTGTTCTTAGTCACCTGCTGATACAGGGGGGTTGGGAGATTTTGTAGATGCAGGAAGAACAGAAAATTTTGGGGATCTTGAGTGGCCTGTGCATCAAAGGAGGAGGTATCAGTCCCTTCTCACCTATTCTTGGCCCATGTACATCACTAAATGTGCTTTCCAATAGTATTTGTTACTGTGCGTAACACTGAATTTCAGCTTGAGTTACCCCGAGGGCTTTCTGCAATGGCAGGAGTTTCTGTTGGCCTTCTGGAAGGATGTTAAGTTAATTCCATTACTGGTTTCTAAGACTGATCAGGTTTAACCTCTTGTCTTACACTTTTGTACTCCTGCTGCCACCAGTGATGCCCTCCTGATGTGAGAAATGAAAGGAAACCTCGAGGCTTCCGACAAGAGCGTGAGGTCCTTCTGCCTCCTTCCCCACGCACGCCTGCGGTGGGGTTTGGGGGTGCGCACCTCGCGGCAAGTCACACAGTGGCTCCGCTCATCTGTGTGTCTCTGCATGTGCCAAACTTGCGAGGGGTGGGAACGGGCCAGCAAAGAGCTGTAGAGCTGCCTCTGGGTTGTGTATCAGGCTAACCATTTGTAAGGGGCAGATAATGCCCTAGAGCAGCCTTGCTGGTGGTAAGAGGACCCCAGCAGACAGTTTCATGACTGTACCCACGTGGACATGCGCAGGGCTTGTTTAGTTGAGCAAGTATTTTCCCAGTTTTATGCTAATGATTTCTTCTATGTCTTGTCTACAAACAAGCATTTGAATGTAGGTCTCTGTATCTTGCTTACTGAGCTATTTTAAAACTAGATGCTGGAGGAGAGGTCTGAGGTACAGCTGTCTTCTAGGCTTTTTCCCCTGCAGACAAGTCTAGGCTTTCTTCTCAAAGTTAAAACATCTCCTTGTTGCTTTGTGTCTATCAGAAACTTGCAGACCATGTTAAGAATATTTTGAGAGCTGGGAGAAGAACAGAGCTCTCAATCCGTTCAGCCTGGGCTGCTTACCGTTGTCTTGTCCTGCATGTGTACCTTATGTGAAGTAATTTTTTTGGGTGGGAAGTGTGTATCTCCCTGTTCATATTTCTCTGTATGCTTATGGTGGAGACAAAGGGCAGGAGATTAATATCTATAACCAGTGGGTGCAGTTGTCTAGACTCTTCTCTTACCTGTTGTGGTTTTTTTTTTCTTTTATTATTGTGCCTGCAACTTGAAGTCATCCTCTGAATGCAGGAGAGCACTGGCATTAGTCCTGAGAAACAGCTTCAGATTTGGCTGAGAGCCTGAGTTGTTGAAAAGTGCTAATGTGGGCTTTCTTTGTATTGCTCTTAATTATCATTTCTTTCCCATTAACTAGAGACAGATAATTGAAGCTTAGCACTGGAAAGAACATTCTGTAGGAAACAGTCCTGCCCCGGGAAGGGGATGAACTGATGACCCTGTAAGCTTTTCTAGCTCAAATTTCTGTGTCTTTTTTTCATGAGGAAAGGACAGAAAAAGGACTTAGAACATTTTGAGACTTTATATCCAATCTCCACTTAACTAGAGACACACAGAATCATTTTTCCACAACGTTGCTTGTGTTAGATGGGACTCTCCATTACAACTAAAGTTACGCTGATCTCGGGATAAATATGAGGGATCTGTAAACAGCAGGAAAACCTCAGTAAGCCTGAAATAAAAGCGCAGTCAGGCTGTGTTGACAGACTCTCGCAGGAGCGCATGCCAGCCTGCGCACGTAGAGCAGGATATAAAACACGGAACTGCTAATTGGAAATCCCAGCGATGGAATTTGTGGGGGCATCTGTCACACCCGTCTCCGAAAGAGTGATCGCCTTGTCAGAAAGTAATAATTTGATATAGGAAGCAGCATTTAGGAGGCTGAAATTTTTGTTGTTGATCCTTTGTAAAGAAGCTACTATAGAACAGAAGCAAAGGCTATAGTGAGGTGATTTTTTTTTTTTAATTAAATGTCTGATAGCCTTACAGAAAGCAAAGAAGTTTTCGGACTCGTGGACTGTGACTGTTTCCACTCCCTGCCCTGGGTCTCAGCCAGTCTAATGAAAGATGCTGCCTCTCCCTGTAAAATTTTCCTTTTGTACCCCAGTTAATTGTGTGTATAGCAACCCTGCAAGCACAGAACAGCACGCTAGACACTGCTGCTGCTTTTGGAAGAAACCTATTGACGCTCTGATTGTCTTTGCATTCCTCCAGGTCGGATTCGTACAAGGAGACAGAGCTCTGGCAGTGCCACAAGCGTCACCTCGATGCCTGCTGATACCCGAGGCCGCAGCCGGGCTAAAGTAGTTTCCCAGTCCCAGCGTAAGAAGTGTTTTATTTCTGGGGGAGCAGAACAAATAGTTATTAATACGTTTCTCTTGAATTGTAGTAGCATCAGCTGAGGATTGGGCTCACTTCTGCTAATAACATTTGGACATGTAACAAAACGAATCCCCACTTGATCACTGTGTACTCTTGCCAAGTGCTTAGTTGCTGCCTTTTTTTACCAGTTGTGCAGCAGAATTTCGTTTGCTGTGATGTCTAGGACTAAGTAACTTGCCCTGGGTCCCTCTGAGGCACCCTCTGTGTCTGTAGCTGACTGCTGTCCTGGGTTCTTGCCCTGCAAAGCTTCTCCTGCTTATGTGACTGTATTTCTGTATGTGTAACGTGAGCTGTCTAAAGTTAATGTGATTTGACATCAATTTAAAATAGGACATTACTTATTTTATTTAGATACTGGGGAGATGGTTCTACTCTCTGATTCATATGATACATGTGCACTCCCTGGCTTCCTGGCAAGGCAGGGTTTTCCCCTAGGAGCCACATGTACAGTGCTGCTGCATATTTGTCATGTGTATCTAAGGAGAATTTTGCCACTGAAACTTTAAAAGGGACTGGGGGGAGGGAGAAAGCCCCTCATGTTCTGAGGACCTTCAAGCTTGTGGGTAAGAGGAGATGGGGTTTGTGGAAAGACCTATTTGTTTTGAGGACTTGTCTTGCTTTGTACCCCTATTTAAAAGCCCTTCTCTGTTCATGCTCTCATTGCTTTGCTCTGTCTTGCTGGAGAGGGGGGGAAGCGGTTTATAGCACTGTGTTAGGCTGGCAGAGCTGGAGAGAGAAGTATTATATTTGGGGATGGGGCCAAATGGAAATCTTAACATTAAGGTAATGAAGGAATTCGGGCTTTGGTATGCTGATATAAATTCATTTCTTTAGTTTTGAACTTAAAACTGATCCAAAGCCAGAAATGACCTTTTTTCCTAAACTTAGTTTGGTGAAAAACGATCAGACCAGATGAGACAAGTCTCAGAATTATTTAAAGAATAGTTGACTATCCAAAGGTTTGAAAGATTATGGGCTTAATTTTTACAAAAAACATCTTATGAAGCTTTAGGATGGTCACATCTGAACCTGCTCCCTTGGTCTAGTTTGCTGAATCACGATTCCAGCCTAGCCCAACCAGATGTGGTCTTTATCCTTAAGCCAAACGTTGCATGAAGTAACTTATGAATTCAAATATAATACGGTCACAGGACCAAATTCTCCATGCCTGCACAGTGGATAACCCTGTTGCAATTTTGCAGGCTGGGCTGGGGTGTAATTTAGAGCAGAACTTGGGTCTCGGAGTGTTGGTTGACATTTAGCAAAGAAGCCGATCAACCTTGAGAAATTGTTAGTTGCATCTGCTCGTTAACTCACTGCATTCTGCAGAGGCTTTTGGAGTGACATGTTTGTGAATAAATCTGTCTGTATTGTGTATAGCATAAACCGCATGCTGAACGCTGTATTGTCTTGCTGTCTTTTAATCCACTTTTTGCCTGTCCTTTGGTCTGCCTCCATAATCAAGGATCCAGATCAGCTAATCCTGCTGGTGGTAAGAAATGTTTTCCCTTTCTTGCTCTCTCACATTATTTCCTTCACATTTGTTAACTGCTAACCTTTTAGCTTCCCTCACACTCTCCTAACTATGAGACTTAAAGAGCATTTTCTTAAAGTCATAAATCTAAATGTGTATTGCAAGTGATTTTGCTTTCTCATAGTAATCAGACATGGTAAGCATACATTCTGCATATTGAAGCTGGCTCATTGCTGCCGCTTAAACCTCAGGTGCTAAATTCTTCTTCCAGTTATTTCAGCACAGCCCTGCTGACGTGGGTGAGGTTGCAGCAGCGTAACTGGGAGGAGTATTGGCTTTCAGGGTGCGGGTGCTGTGTGTGAGACTGGCATCTGCCCCAAATATTCTCACGGTGGGGAAGGAGCCAGCACCACATACAGTGTTGGAGTATATGATTTGGTGGTTTCAGAATGTTTTTTGCCAAGAAATTGGAGGGAGAAGTAAGTTAAACTACATGCGTTATGGTATTGTCCATCAGATTAATAGAAGTGCATATCTTCTTGAATCAAGACAGAAGAACAGTCTTTAACTCTTGCTAGTCATAATAGTATATGGAACGGAAACTTTTGTGAGATGTGTAGATACTTTTCAGAAGGAAACCAACATGAATATTAGTTCTGAGTGTGGACTTGCCCAAGTATGTTCTTGTAACCTTTTCAAATATAGTTTTCCTGGCTGTTGTAGTAAATGAATAGAATGTCAGGAATGGTAATATCAGCAGCAAATTTTCAGTGACTTTTATATACCTGAAGAAGCAAGAAAGAGTCTTGAATCTATTACTTCCACAGTTCTTTGTGATTACCTTTAAGCTAGCATTATTTAATTTTCAAACAACTTAGCAAATGAGGATCCACAGGGAAAAAAGTATTATTCAACTCATTGGTTTAGCAAGGCTATTTAAGATAGGAATATCTACTGCAACTGGAATGTAAATATGTAAATCAATCCTGGTTAGACTGTCTCGCAGACAACATCACTTAAAAGAAATGTAAGCTTGCCATGGACTGTTCCAACAGACAAGGAAAAATAAACCAGGCCAACTACTCAACTGGCTAAAAAATTTCTCCAGCTGAAAAATAACTAAATAGTTTATCTTTAACCAGTCAGACTCAAGTAAGCCAGCATCTCTACAAATGTGACGGGCTCACTCGGTTTATCCTTTATTGTGCTGATCTGCTGCTGTTGACATGGTATCTTTTTTTTTAAATTTTCCTTCACTGAATTATTGCAGGAAAGTAATGCCACCACCGCAGTGCAGCGTGAGCCTGAGCCACCTTGCAGCGCGTTTCCAGTGCCAGAAGCCGGCTTGCTGCAGCAAAGTCCTCCGCACAGGCTAATTTGTGTTGCTTCATGAGGAGTTGAAGCAGCCTGGGAATTCCATGCTGCTGCAGCAAGGCTGCTCCTGGCATCCCCGCAAGCTCGGGTAAAGCCAGCTGGGGGTATTCATACACCGCAGCGTCTGCTTTGGTCTTGATCCCAGCTGGGCAGCACGGTTCATACAGGCAGGGTTACTGTTGTCAGTGTTTATTGTGCATGGGCTTTCCTCAGTCTTCCTCAAAAGCCCATGGAGAACACTTACATTAGTTTTCTGAGTTATTTGGATGAAATTGTTAGAGTTGATCGTGTTCCAGTTTTGCCGTCAAAGTATTTAAAATCTTGTGGGTTTTTAATTGTGGGTTTTTTTCCCCTTATTTCTGGTTCTTTTCTAGCTGGTAGCCGGTCTAGTTCTCCGGGTAAGCTGTTAGGAAGCGCCTATGGTGGCCTGAGCGGCGGAACATCCAGAGTCCAGCCAGTGCCATCATCCTCAGAGAAGCGCACCAAGATCCCACGGAGCCAGGGATGCAGTCGAGAGACGAGTCCCAACAGAATAGGACTAGGTAAGAATAGTCACTGCAGCGACACGCTGACCAGCGTGCTCGAAGGAGGGACTTTCCTGTTGACTAGGAAACTGTGTGTTACTGTTTGTGGTCTGAGTTTTTCAGCTGGCGGGTTAATGTGATTGTGGCTTGTAGAAGAGTGATTTTAATTTTCCAGGTTGAGCTATAGTTTCAAAGTAGGCCTAAAGATGTCATGAGATGTCTGCTGTTTGAAATTCAACATGAGCGATGGTATTAGATCAGACAGCAAAAATAGTTGTGAATAACCATCACAGCAAAAATACCTCATTTGGCATCAATGGCTTGGTCCTAAAATGAGTTGGACAGTCTTTACAGTCAGTTGGAATCAAGGGCAAAGAACATCATCTTGGATTATTGTAGAAATTTTGCAGCTTAAATGGTTTGCTTCTCTCATCCTTAATATCTTGGAGCCACTTTCTCAGACGGTGTTTTAGACTTATGCTTTAACTGTTCTGCTTCAATATTCTCGTCTCAGTGACTGTTATGTAAATATTCTGTAATAGTTTTTGTTTTCAAATTTATCAGCAGACTCATTTTTTTTAAGTCGGGTGAGTAAGCATCATTATATATAAACGTTTGTGTATCTGAATTGAGGTGAAAAGGTATTCAGTGTGCTGTCTGAACAAGTAAATATTGTTTTCATTTTTTAAATGGAAATGTTTTCATAAATTTGAAGCTTATGTAGAGGAAGAACACTTTAAATAATACTGTTACTAAATTATTTTATATCTCCAAAGAATTCAATAGTAGGTTGAAATTGATTGAAATTATATTCCTACTGTTCTCAATTAAAGTTTTAACTATTGCCCTAGCAATTGTATTATAAATTTAAGCTACCTTTCTATTTAGAATGTTATTAATAGAGAAGTATCTCATTCATTCTTCAAAAATACTGAAATGAATTTAAAGCACCTGAGTGCATATGCTGTTATGATTCATAAATAATATTGCATGTTCATTGTGATAATTTTTTCCAAATTCAATGTTCTTGTGTCTGATCTGTTTTACAGCCTCTGTATGAATTGTGCTTTTCTGTTTGTTGCTTTAAAGTGTAAAGTGCCTCCCAGTAATTGTTCTGCTACTGCTCTGCAGAAGATTGTTTTTTAGGAGGAAACAAAGAATGATGGATAGTACCATCACATATGCTTAAGCTGATCATCACATTATGTGGTCTGATTTGAAACAGTCTTGAGCATCTGAAGGGAAATTGCCTTGTGTAAAATCCTCACTCTTGGGTTGCCTGCTTTCACGTATATTATGGGAGCCTTGAATTCTTTTGAAAGTGTAATTTATTACCTCGTTGGCTCTGTGCTCCCTGTGAACACAGTCAGTGCGTGTTCTTTGGGAGTGGGAGAGAGCTCTGACAGATCTATCAGATGTGTGGTTTCCACCCATCCTCCCCCACCGTTGATGGCCCAAGCCTGTTCTTTTGGGCTGTCGTGGGAGCAGGAGAGTCTAACACTTGTGGTGCCTTTTGCATTCAGTTGCAGAAGTTGTTTCTTCATTGGATCTTGAAAATGGTAATATTGGCTTGGATGGAGATAGCTTTTGAGCTGTCATCTTTATACCATTACTTCATTGTATTTATTACTTTATAACATAGTAGCTAACAGTATTTTATGCTTTTTTGTGTTGCTTCAGTCCCTAAGTCCCTATTTTTCTTTGACGCTTTTTTCATTTGTTCATTTCATTAAATAGACTCCCACTCACCTCAGTCCTAAATATGTTGATAGACTCTTTCAGACTCTGATTCAAGATGGTGCCTGAGCACATATAACACTAAATGTACATGCAATAATTTTAGTTTTGTGGGATTATTTATGTATTTGGTACACATGTGCTTATCCAGTGGACTGAAACATGTCTGAAGTCTGTGGTCATGTTGCAGCGCAGCAGGTGTTGAACCACCGTGCAGATGAGGCTGTTAGAAATGGGTGATTCCTGGATCCTGATCATAACTCATCCACTGGCTTGTGTGGCTTTTGCAGGGGTGACTGGGAGTTGCAGCCAGACCAGTGCTGTGTGTGCAAGATGAAGCACAGAGTGTGGGTCCCTGCGTGCAGTTGGGCTTCATGACAGGAACCATCCACTGGAGTTTTTCAGGCCCCTCTGGGGCAGTGGCAAGCTAATAGACCCTCTGCATGTGAGTGCCATTAGCATCAGTACCTTGCTGTTAGCTTAGGTTTCCATGAGGACCACAGGTATCCACGAAGTATGTTCCTTATGTATGCTGGAAACCTTGAAGAAGTATGTTGTTTTCCCAAGAGGCAGCAAGAGGCACATCTGGCATGC
Organism: Dromas ardeola; assembly: GCA_013398915.1. Taxonomy (NCBI): domain Eukaryota; kingdom Metazoa; phylum Chordata; class Aves; order Charadriiformes; family Dromadidae; genus Dromas; species Dromas ardeola. The sequence goes on along the minus strand of VYZM01005653.1, from coordinate 650,433 downwards.
TGAGGTCCTGCGTGGTCACCTGTATGGCCCTGCTCTGTGGCAGTTTTCAGTTTTAGGCTTGTCTTTGCTGATTGCTCAGTGGAGATTTACTAGTGGTGATAACCCTCTTGGGGAAGGAAGAGTGTAGTCCACTTAATCTCCAGCTTTTTTTGGGCCCCTTGAAGGAGGTCTCCTCAAAATAGGTGATATCCATTTCCTAAGGATTGAAAGTTTATCTGCTTGAAGTTAATGCTGTAGGATGCTCAGCAGATCATGTGGCACAGTTGGATCTGAAAGGAGTCAGAGATTTGAGATTGTCATTCTCCAAAAATTGGAGCAGGCACAGCTGGCTATCAGTTTCAAGCAGCAGCAGTCTTTCTGTGGGGGTGATGCTGTGTGTGTTTGTTGGAAAGCTGAAGGCAGTTCTTGACTTGCCTCTATGGGGTGTACCCCACTGCAGAGCTTTCCTTTGGCTGCTTTGGCAGCAGTTACAGGTGCTTTAAAATGCTTGTACTGAGGTAAAGGAAGTGTCTGCTGATTTTTAGTCTCCACTTAAGAATCATTGAAAACCACACCCTAATGAAATGCAGATTTCTTCCAAGCGGTAGGCTGATAAACAGGGGCACTGCCGAGTTCTGCTGGTGTTATTTGCATCCGTTGGGTTCCACTGGTGTAAGACACCCTAATAATGTGTTTTAGTAATGGCGTGAACCATATGCAATTGCTCTGCCTTTCTAAATGAAATTGGTGAAACTTAGGTGTACAGGACATATCTAGAAAGTTGGGATTTTATTGAAAACAATCCATCATTGTTCTGTCCTAGACTTTCAGTCCAGAGCTGGCTGTGGGCACACTGTCTGCTTTCATCCTGCTTACTCCTTTTAATCAATTTTGCTACTCATTTACTTAATTTCTGTTCAACTTTTGGGGGTTGGGAATTCTGAAATTAAGACTTATGTCTGTCTTCTCTGCCTTTGCTGCCTGCACTGCGAAGACAGGCTGTGACAGTATGAGACACTTGTCTAAATGACAACACTGCTGGCCCTTACTGCTGGCAGTGCCCCAAGGAAATACTCTGAACAGCTGATATCCAATCTTTCCTACACAACACAGCAGTAAAAATGTGGGGCAGGTGCCTGGGAGTCCACAACAGACTCATCATTCAGTTCTTTTCAACCCATTCTTTTTTTTTTTCCCTTGCTTTTGTATCTGTATCCGGTAACATGGAAATCTTTTGTTTGACCATTACTCATGAAGTGCCCAGTGTTTGGTTTTGGGTGCTCTGTTTGTGAAGTCAATATTGTGCTTCATCTGTGGCATTGTCCTACTAGTCTGTTCTCATCCAGTTAAAGTGCATTTTCTTCATACTTCATGCTGCTACTGTTAGCTGTTGTGGAAGGAGAATGTACTGTATGCATCCATCAATATATATATATATTTTAATCATTCACATCTCTCCCGCTCTAAAGAGCTTTTGCTAGTTTTAGTAGGGTTGTATTATGGAAAAGATTGACAGATCTTCTCTACTTAAGAGAAGTAAGTGCTTGTGCAAACCTGATGTGAAGGCTGCCATTATTTACATATAAGCATGAGACCCAAGAATGAGAAGTTTGCTTCTACAGAGCCCTCAGTTTCGAGCAAGTATTTGTATGGAAGACCTTGGAGTGTTACTTTCACCTGTAGTTCACCTGTCAGCTTTTTCCCTTGTATATCTGAGGTGCGATTATTGTGCTCATGGACCCCAATTTCATCCAGTTCATATTATTTAGTCTGTTTTATTTATTATAAGACCATCTAACTCAAAAGTTTTAGACACTACGGTGATCTAATCAACTTGGTCAGTAACTCATCTTGTATTGTCTGACATCAAAGGTCAACCATCAGAACCATTAATTCATCTGAAAGATACAAGCTGCATTTTGCAAAACTGGGAGGGATTTGACAAACCAAGAATCTGGCAGTAGTCTGTATTTGAATTTTAACGCCTAAATATGAAGGTTTCTATTTTGTTCTGTACTGTTTCACTTGGAAGGATACTAATAGATCCAGTGTATATGAGCCTCCGGAGGCACTGTAGGGAAACTTTATTAGCTTGGGTCTAGGCATTTATAAGAATATATATATTCTGAAGCATGCAATGGCACTATTTTTATAAATACGAGGATGCTGTTAAAGAATTAGTATAAAGTAGGTTCATGTTACGTGTATGTGCCTATGCTACATTGTCATCAGAGCTGGTAGATTAGATTTTACTCTGTGCATGAGAAAATTCTTTAAAGGCTTTTCATGAACACTTAAAATGTGCTACTGCATTTTCAAAACAGCAAAGGAAATCCCTCTTTAATCACCAGATTCTTCAAGGTAGACTCATAACGATTAACTACTGTTCTTTTTCCTAAAAAAAAACCATTTTATTCTCTACTGGGCATAAAGCTTATTAAATAACTTTCTGCAAACATCTCTCCTATCAAAATGGCACAGAATTTGCAGAGGAGTAATCCGGTTTTAAATACCTAAATTACTCATTTTATAAAATCATAAAATTCAAATTCTTGATGTTAAACAGCATTCTAAGGGCCTAGCTCTGTTTTTCCTACTTGGACAAAATCAGCTAAAGTCCGTGGAATTGCTTTTTACTATGAAAGCACCTTCATCTTCTGTCTTCTACTTTGCGTTTGGCCAAATGAAGAGTGTGCATATGATGAGTTCCTGTGACACAGCTGATAGGGAGGAGCCTGATTAGGCTGTGGGAAATTGAGCACTTGATAGCCCCAGACCAAAGATAAGAGCCTTGTTGACGTAGGGTTTTGTCAAAGTAAAGAATATAGTTTAAAGCTCCCCTTAAGTGCACTGTGCATATAAAACCATAAATATAAGATTTTTAGAAATGTTTGAGGAGCATAAGTTAGCTTCTGTTAAAGATCTGAAGCTGCTGCTGATAGAAAATTCAAACCACTTTTTAACTTGTCTGTCAGGTATTCAGGTTCTAAATGCTTTTTTCCTCAGTATCTTTCATTGGAGAAAAATATCCCTGCAAGTCTGTACAATACACCTTTTTTTCCTTAGGATATTTGTTCATGGCAAAACTATCCTTGTGAAAGGCAAATCTATGTAAAAATAGCATATTGGTATTGTGACTACTTCTAAAAATTCTGACCTGGTTTAAAAACGCTGCTGTTCTGTTCCAGAGGGGTGTTTATCTTACAATCAAGGAAGAGATATTCCAGAAGGGTTTCTTTCGGCATCCTCTGTTTTGCATGTTTTGTAACAGTAGAGCTCCCCTAAATGGTTGAAGATTCCTGCTCTACTTGAATAACAAAACTTGGATTACTTAAGAAAAAGGCAGACTGTCAACCAGACGTTTCATGCTGCTGAAATTTCACGTCACAAACACAGCTCAGCGTGTGAGGTAGTTGGTTTGTAAAGAGCCTGAGCAGGCTGCTGCAAATTATATTTTCTAATGTAATAATTACCGTAACTAACAGAAATGTGACTTGACTTTGAGCTTTCTATCCTCATTAAACTTGTTCACCTTCTCTGAAACTCTCCATGCTGCATGCTAGCACGGAGCAGTCGTATCCCCCGACCCAGCATGAGTCAGGGGTGCAGCCGTGATACCAGCCGTGAGAGCAGTCGAGATACAAGCCCTGCTCGGGGCTTTCCTCCACTTGGTGAGTACATGTAGGCATTGGAGCTTTAAGGGTCAATTTTTTTTTTTTCCTTTCCCCTTGTTCTGATTGCCCTTTCAAGACGCTGCCAGGTGAAATGAGCTTGTTTCCTCTCCTCTGTTGGATTCCTGACACACTCCCCGTTTCCAACCCTCTTTCCCTTCTGTTTTCTTCTGCATGCTTCAGTTCTGGTTCTCAGCGTTTCCCTGTTAGTAGCAAAATAGTTTAGTTTGAACTTTTGTAATTTTTAGTTTCGTTAAATCAGCTTTTATGGGGCTGTTGTGCTTCACTTTACAGCACTGATGGAAATCTACGGGAGAGCAAGCCTCTATTTTCTAGGTCACAGTGTAGTAGTCGGTAGCATCGTAGCGTGTTGTTGAGTGACTCTCATTATTCATGATCTCATTTTTCTTACAGCTAGGTGCAGTAACAGTGTATCATTTCTATTTTAAATCCTCCAATAGATACAGAACCTCTGTTTTGTAGAGGGTTTACATGACATTGTCAATCATTAATTAACAAGTTGCATGTGCCGCTTTGTAGGAAATGTTTTCAAGTAGCCTAAAATCATGGAAAGGTTGACGTTTTAGAAGAGAATCGTTATAGTGCAGCTTAAGTGTACAGTACAAATAGAAAATCTCATTACACTTACCACATGCAGAAGTTTTTTTCTGCACAAGGCTGAAAACAGCAGGATAGTTAATGTTTCTGATCAAATACCATGTCATATATTCAACCAAATACATCACTTGTATGAAAGATGTGTTTGTCATCTCAGACATAATGAAATGTAGTTGATCTCCCTGCCCTCTTTGTTTACATAGTAATTCCATAGCCGTGCATGTGGTAATAAAAGTGAGAAAAAAAGCTCTTAAAAATTTCATCAATGATGAAGAATGTTATTATGGGATCTGTTTTGCACATAGTGACAAGATACAAGTATATGAACTAGTGTGTAAGTGGAACATAGCATTCTGGGCTTAATTCTGCAGCTTTAATCCAATAGTGAGAAAAGGTAATAAAAAGTATGGACAGATGGGCAAAATTTTCCTGTTTGGTTCTCATACTTGATTAATATTCTGTACTGTAATCTTTTAACCTTACATAGCTATTGTCATTATTGGTTTGGTTATTCATCTCAATTTCAAACACTGTCAGTAGAGAGGCTTGTTGTCTTCATCCATATGAAATCATTGCCAAAATTCCTATTGCTTTCAATGCTGTAGAGTGGAATCTTCGAGTTTAATATTAGAGAGGCTTTCGGGTTCAAAACTTCATTATTTTGAACTGTGGCGATCTATGAAATAATCTATTTGCTTTATCTGTAATATCGCAAATTTTGGTGAAAAATGAGAGTTCAACTTAACATTCAGAACTTGGTTCATAGCTCTTTAAGATGAACTTTTCATTGATTAAATAAAGCTGATTTGATACCAGGCCCATAAAAGAATAGTAGATACACAACTGCAGCTCATTTTTAGTTATCTGTCTAGCTTCAGTTACGGATGACTTTCTCCAACCAAAGTGTTTAAGCAGGCTGCATTTCAGGGTTGACTCGTCAGTGTTCTATGTCATTGTGCTATGTTTCATTTTAGTGAAAGCATACTAATTGAAATACTGTTTTGAGCTCTTTTTCTGAAAAATCAATGCAGTGTACCAGAATCAGTTGGTGTGAGTTTGGTCCTCCACCACCACGGAGTCTGACTCGTACACTGAACACAAAATTTCAGTTACAGATGTCTGTTACACTGCTTGTAACAAACTTTATTGTGGGGAGAAGGCAATTTCATTTGCATTAATGATATTTAATTACCTGAAGATTTATAAATCTCTAGAAACACATTGTTATTAAAAGTCATTGGAGCAAGGTGCGAAGTATCAACATAACAGTAACCCAATATACTTGTTATCATATTTTCTTTTTTCTTGTGCTTTTATTGAAATGCTTTAAGCTCGAGCATGTTCATGAACTTGTTAATCATGTAGTGTGTAATTCATCTGACAGAAACTTATATATGTCGATTTAAGCCAAAACAATATGATTCTATTACAGTATTTCTAGAACCCAGTTTAATCTTACATTAATGCTAAGATAATATAATCCTACTGTGCATGATCTATTTCTGCTCATAAAGATTCAGTTGTATATTAGTGTATTATAATTTAGCTATACGTAAATGACAGGATTCTTGCATTTAGTGGCATTATGGTCAATGTCAGTGCTGACATCCTGACCTTGCAAATTGCTGTGCTTTGTTTCGGGGCTGCTGTGCAGGGATGCATGTCTGTGCACCAAACCTCTTGCTTCCGAAGTTAGGAAACCCCAATGAAGAGCTTCACTCAGCTTCTTTGCAGAGATGTGATTTTTTTTTTTTAATTATTATTTTTAATTGTTCCTGTTTCTTCATGGGCCTTGATCTTGCAGTGACGTCCACAGGGGCACAGCGGATGGCTCAGGAGAAAGCAATTGCGAGCTCAGAATCTTAATTGTGAGGTTCAGTCCATAATCCTGCACTGATCCTGCAAATCTTTCATGAGCTAGTTACGGTGTCACTGGGATTGTTCTCTTGAATAAATGCATGTGTTCTCCGTAGTTAAAGACCACATTGCATATTCTGTATAGCTTTTAGTCAAGCTCTCACAGCTGGGAAAATACTTAAATTTTATTTTTCTCACTCTGCTGATTTCTATTTTATAATATTAGTATTTGTGTTTATGAATGCTTTGCCTTAAAAGACTTTCCATTTTTCTACTGCATACGTATATGCATAATTGACAAAGCCTATTTGTATTAGAAGGTGATTCTACTTTGTTTTTTCAGTTTCTTGACAGTACTAGTAATGATGTTAAAACAACAAGGCCTTCAGTGAGTCTGTGGTGATGAATTGCTCAAATGAGCAATCAGTTTCTTGGGTCAGTTGCTTTGAGCTAGGTGAGCTTGGCTTGTCATTGCTAGACACAGGGGAAACCCTCTCTTTAGAAAAACTAAATTTCTGTAATCTGGAAATGCCTGGGCCAGCTTTCCATTTGCTTTCATAAAGAACTCACCTTTATGCTGAATCCAAGAACTGAAAACCTCTCCAAAGGCGTTTTGTGATTCATGTGCTGCTGACAACTGGGAATTGAAGTGGGAGCTACATTTGGCTCCGGCTCTTCTGCTACTGCGTGTGCTCCGCTGCTATTAACAATTTGTATACATGTGGTGTAGTTCTAGATAGGTGTGTGATGTGCGTGTTCAGACTAGCTGTGCATGTACGCACTTAGATTCAAAAAACATGTATGCAAGATTTGTTAAAAGCAAGAGACTTTTGGTAGTAGCAACAATATGTGTGTACGTGTGTTTACTTGGGGGAAAAAACCCAACGCAAAGACCTGACCTCCCTGTATGACTCTTTCTGCTTCTGTGGTTACCCATTACCTTTGTTAATGTTGGGGTTTGTTTTGTGCATAGGCTAGAATGTTGTGGAAAAAATACCTGCAAGCACAATTCTTAACCATTTATCATGGCTTCACTTTGGGGTTTAGATCAGACACATCTAAATCCAGCTCTGTAGTTATGTGCTCCACGTCCTTGTGATGGCCCGTCTTCCAGATCCGTGGGTCTGGAACGTGACTGATGTGCACTGGGTTGTTTGTTTGTTTTTTTTTTTTTGCTGAACTGCACTGGGTTCGGGACTGTTACAAATGAGTTTTGTCATGCATCGTGTTTACGGTCATGGGGGAAAGTGGTGGTGGGGAAGCTACAGACGGAGGCGTCGCTGTGGGGCTTGCACTGTATCTGTTACGCATCCATATACAGCGTCATTTCCCTGTCACTATGAAACACCTTTACCGGTAGCGGTCACACACATCCCCTTTGGATTGTGGCATTTTCTGTCTCGGGTTCAATGTGTGTTAATCCTGTGGGTGTTGCCATTCCTTCTACTTGCAGCTTCTCGACGTCATTCCAGGTCCACTAGTGCTCTCTCCACTGCTGATTCTGTTGGGCAGTCAGGTGAACAAGCGCTAACTGCATGAATCTGCTTCTTATACGTAGTCTTGTTTTACACCATCTTAACATTTGCCGTCATGTGCATCAGCCAGCACTTGGCATGTGCTTCTCACCGCTGTGGGGCTTTCTGTTCTGTTTTTGTGCAACGTGGCTTTTTGTTTTGAATCTCATTTATTGGATGTTTTTAATTTGTATGTATTTTAGGAACGTTGTGAACAGTGTTTAAACAAAGGGTGATCCAGGGCTTTCTCAATTCTCCTGTAAATTGGATCAGTTGTGCAGCATGGGCTAAATCCTGACTGATGCAGAGTAATTGCAACTTCTGTTTATATTTCCTCTTTAGCAGTGTAGCAGTTCCCAATGCCTAGGACCGGATCCCGATGGGTTTCGTCCCGTTTATTACTAAATATCCTGGACTCCTGTCTCTATTAATGAAAGTTCTTTGTGGGATCCTCTCTAAAATACTCAAGAGCAGCAAGAATTAAGCACCTGATGAGCTTTCAAAATGAACTTTGGAGCATAACACATGCTGATCCATCCTTCATTTAATTCTGAAGGCCTTGTCCAAAGCACACGGAAGTTGTTGAAAACCTGATTCACAGGGCTTTGCATCAGGAGACTAATGCTTACATATAATGAGAAAAATCTGCAGATTCCAGTTGTTGCTTCCCCACCTCTGTGCTGGATCCACAGTTGTGGAGAACCTGTAACTCCCTTTGAAACCAGAATATTTCACTGGGAGTCTGAGAAAGAAATGTATGAGGGCTGCTAGCTTTGGGACAATGGAGACTTAATTGTGGGGACAATGATGATGTAGAAGACGAGGGCTTCAGTGTTTTCCTGAAGTCTAAAATTGTATAAAGAATTAGTGACTCTGAAAGTTATTTAATTAACCCCCTTCAGGTAGAGAGTGAAAAATACTCTGTTTCTAAATCTACTTAAATGGCTGTCACTTAACTAAAATTCTCAAAACACTTCCCTTACAAGTTACTTGGCAGAAATGATGCAAGCTGATTTGACTGGCATTTTTCAAAGTAACAGTTTTGAGTTGGTATTTAACAAAAATAGTTGAAAAGATTTAAAATACCTCAATTGTAATACAGATTTAAGCTTTGTTTGCATTCAACGTCCTGTGATAGTCACTTTATGCTTGGCTCCTGTGGTTTGGTACAAAGCATAATCAAATTCTATATGGTTACCTGTGTCCTAAGGAAGGCCAAAATCTCCCTAAAAATGGCAAAATCGGGCCAAAAATGGTGGTTGGGAATTTTCATCAAGTTTGTAACAAGTATAATGAATCTAGGCAGGGAGACAAGGGAATGTGGCCAGAGCATACTCTGCTTATTTCTTGCCCAGTAACACTGGGCTTGCCTGTACTGGTTACTCCTGGAGCCAAATACGTTCCCAGACCCACGTTAGAGATATGCCGAGGTCTCTCCTAAGGTCTAACTCCTGCACTCGGGTATGGTAAGAGTGTCTTGGGAGAAGCCCAGAGTGACTTGGGTGTTATGAGTTTAAAGATCACTGAAAGAAGGATTTCAGAAAATTCCTGATAGCCATGGAGACAGATAAAAGCCAACATGCCACACTGTACTTAATTTGTTAAGAAAGCTCCATTTTGTTTCTTTATGCTGGGTATTTAAACTGAACTACAACTGAATTACTTTGTCATTCTGTTCTTCATTTTTTTAAAAAAAACAAACTATCTTCCCTTTTCTAATGTAATACTAAATTAATGTGAAAACAAATGACAACTGTATTTTTTGATGCTATATTATTTCAAAAGTTACAGCCAAATTCTGATCTCAGTAACGCTTGAGTAATGTCGTTGAGTTGGGTTTAAATATAAGACTGAGTCCAGAACTTGTCTCAGCATTTACAGCCCTTGTACTGTACCAGATATCATTTGCCCGTAGGAAAATACTTGTCTTCTGTACATCTTTGTAGAGTATATCTATGTAGTAGTGACTTTAGTTTCAATCAGACCTAATGCAGTGTCATCTTCCCTGCGCTTCTATTAAGACTGTACAGACCTTTCCATTTTAGGGATGCAGTACTGTTTCACCTAAATATTTGAAATGATTCTTCAAGCCAAGTGCATTAAAAAAGGGGATAGTAATAACACATACAGTTTTTATTTCTTTGTGAAATGTCATGATTTGATTACTTTTTGGCAGTAGTTCTAAGAAGTTTGTTTGTTTATTATTTCCCCCCCACCCCCCCGTAATGTGTTTTGTAGAAAATGTGCTTTTGTTGTAAATCAGAAATGTCTTGTCTGGGTACATGACTCTGAGAAACAGTAAATTTAGTAGATAACACTTCTATTTGAAATAAATAATAGTCTTCAGGGTGTTTTTCTTTCTCTCAAAATACTTCAGATTTTAACTATCTTCCCTATTTCCCCTCAGTAGCTTAATCTCTGATGCACTCAGGTAAAGCTTTGGAATTAGGACAGTAGACTGTCAGACTTCAGCCTCTGATTTAAATTATGCATATCAGTGTGAGCTAATTCCTTAAAAGATATTTCAGTGCAGTAGGTTTTTAAAGAAGAAAACAATGAAGTTTTGTGTTAAGTGCAGTGTTTTCCCAAAAAATACAGTAAGCTACTGAATGGAAATCCATGATATAGTTATGCATTTTGATAAACAGTATATTTCCTTTATTAAATTAAATATAGATGAGCTAATTAAAGACCTGTGTGACTTGATCCCTCTCTCTTGCTGCTTGATGGCTGCCTCCAATGTGGATTGGCTGAAGGTCTATTAAGTGGGTTCATGCACCACTGAAGTTGCTGGCAAAACTCTTACTGGCACGTGTGGGTGCAGGGGACAGATGTGTAAAATATGTCCCAGGAGGGATGTTCCAGATCCTTCTTGAGCAAAGACGAGCCCACGTGGAAACAAAAACTTGGAATGCCAAAACCAATCTCTTGCTGCTTATAGCCCAGAGCCGGGATCCCAGTAATAAGGTATCTGATCTACTCCCATCTAGGAGGAATGCTGCCAGAGCTTGGCCCGCAATAGTCACTGATTTTTCTCATATCCCTGAGCATGGTTTTCTGAATTTGGCCTTTGCCCAAAGAAACTAATTTCAGTAACTTTTTTGGCAGACTGGGCAAATGATAAACTAATTAGTATTAGGACTGTAAATGGCATTTTCAGCTCAATCCTGTTGCTTTGGATGCTACTGAGAGCTTTGCCGTCAAATTCAAAGGGGGAACGATGATATTGTTTGATCAAAAAAAAAAAGTTTAATAAATCATAGAGCTTTTCAATGGCATTTAAACTGCTTCTCAAGAACAGCAGTAAAACAAAAATTGGAGTCACTTCACAAGCAAATAATAAACCGTATCTTTATACTGTCAGGCTGAGGGCGATATTCTACTTGTTAATCAAGCCTTGAGACATAAAATAGGCTAATCTGGTGATGCTAGTCTCGCATCCCTGCCTGAGAAGAAGCTGCAGGATGGATGAGTGCTCTGGTATTAACATGTTCTGACACTGGGCACGATTCTGTCTCTCAAGTTAATGAGAAGCTTTCTCTTGATTTCTGAGAGCGCCAGATTGGGACCGGCATGTCTGCCTCTGACATTAAAATAAAACTTTGAAACCACTTCTGTGTAAAAAGAAACACAGAATAGATGCTCTGCTTCCCAGCTTAAAAAAAAAAATAATTAAAATTTTGCCCTGAGGATCCAAAATGGTCTCTGATGCCCAACAAACAATAGTTTATTTCTTACTCTAATGGCAAACTCTCTAGAGCTGTGGATGAAAGAGTGTTTAATGGAAAAGCACTGCGAGTTCCCAGAGCCTGTGGGGAAAGCTGCTCAGGCACCTGATTAGGATTCCAAGTGAATGTGAATTCATTTAACAATCCCTTTCAATGTTGTCTTTTGTGCAGACCGGTTTGGACTCGGGCAGCCAGGCAGGATGCCTGCTTCTGTGAATACCATGCGAGTCCTGAGCACAAGCACAGATCTGGAGGCTGCTGTGGCCGATGCACTGGTAAGAGGAAAAATACAAAATGCTTCCGACACCGGAAAGTGGCTTAAAGTTACCTGTACGTACGTTCTCCTCTTTCTAAATAGCTTTGTTCTGATTGTGCCAGTGTATGATGCTGTAGAGTTAGTTACCTTTTGCTGTTTTGTCTCTGGGTATATTGGCAGCAATATTTGTTTCCTTATTCCGTGTTAGTTCTCCACAGTTGTTGTCAAATGGAGAGCTGTGGCTCGGTGCTAGAGCTGCAGGATGGGTTCAGTCAGCTGTTTGTCTTCCACATGGCTGTCATGAATTGTGGGGGTGCCCAGCACCCGTGGGGTCAGGGATTTCCATCAGTCCCATCACCTGCATGAAGACTTTGTCAGAAAAACACAGTGTTTTCTGTTCGTGTTGATTCCTGGTAAGGTTTCAACAAGAACTGAGAATTTCACAAGTTCCTGCCCTGTGTTATTTGCACCTGGCTGGATACTCGGATCAGCTCATAACTTGGCTTGCCTGTAATCCATACCATCCCATGCAGTTAAGTTGGAAGTGTATTTGTCTAGTTTGCTGCTAGTACTTTCAAACATTCAGTATATTTCCAAGTAAATTTATTGTCTCTTTTTAAAATTTTATTGTCCTGTATAATCTTACTGTTCTATAGTATCTCTCAGCTAGAACCCAGAAACTATTTTCTGCTCTTCAGAAGACAAGTGTTAAGCTAAGCCTTTGGATTTACCTTGAATATTTGCAGGGTAGAGGCAGGAGCAATCATTGTACAGCATTAGATGGGTACCTATGGATGTACCTTGGGGCTTCTCCAGCTCTAGACCTGAGCTGAGGGGAGAATTTCCTGATGTACCTTGAGACAGATTATCTCGTATCTCTCTTTATAGAGAAGGAACTGTGTCCCCAGAGTTTGTGATAGATGTCCTTTCTCCATTTCCTGTTCACTTTCCCTAGGGGTGGATAGCATTTTCCTTTTTATATTTGATTATCACCCAGCTCATGTCACCTCCATTTCTAGATGATTATTAGAGTTTTTTTTTTAATGGAAAGGTAGATTTTATTAAAAAAAGAGAAGTGTTTGTGAATAATACATAGGTAGGATGGTATATAATAGATAGCACTGTTGCATTTAGTGGACTGAATTTTCATTACCAAATACAACAGCTTGTGAGCCAGTTTCTGCTCTCAGCACCTCAAATTTGCCACCAGAGCGGTTCAGGGCACGGTTACAGGTGATGGTTTGCCTGTGTGAATGAACTCAGGCTGTATCCTTGAATGTGAGCAGCTGCTGAATACAGGTTTCCTGAGGGAGAAGGGGGTCAAACAGTGTCTCATCACTCAGATCTCTTTTGGTGTGACTTAATCTTCAGCTAGACTTACAGAGTTCCCTTTTTTAAACTAAGTAACATTATAGTGGGATGTTAAAATCTTAGAGTTGAACACTTAAAAGAGAAATCCTTAAGTCTAGCTGGAAACTAAGTGGTGCTGCTGACTTGGTTGATCAATCTGAATTTGTATGACTTTAGGGGATACAACACAATCTTGTCCCCTTCTTTCCCACCACCCCAGTTTGTACTTTTTCTTGGTTGTCTTCTCACAACAGGCATTTGCAAACTCTGTTCAGGCTCCTTTTGAGAGAGTAATGTGATGCCAGCATTTTCCCAGCAGCCTTGTTTACAGAGGAATATTCTTTTCCCTGTAGCAGGAAAAGAAAAGAACTTCAAAGATGTCGTCAGCCAAATACTCAGTGGGTCATTTTGTGACCTCTGCCCCCTGTGTACAATTCCCGTTGGATCCACTGCTTCTGTTTGAGAACTGGACTTGGCCTAAAAGCACAGTGTCTGTACTGGGAATCAGTGCTCGGATCTGTCAGAAAAGCTTAAAGGGTGGTGGAAACTTTGGCGTTAAGTAAGGCCTTTAAGCCAGAGATGCCAGCCAGGGAGTCTTAAAAGAAGCTAAGCTTCAAAAAAAGTGTGGTATGAGAACTGTGAGTTGAAAGAGAACTTGGTTAAGTGAAGTAGATCAAATGTGCTGTACTGTAGATAGTGGTTTCTTGACATCAGAATTTCTTTCCAAGACTCTAAAATCAAATGCTACTGATAATGTGTGGGGAAATAAATCGTTACCAAAAACTCTATCTTAAAGAGCAACGTTTCTGAAAAGTAAGCAAAGAGGTGCTGTGTATAGATCTGTTGTTAAAAAACTTATTTAACAGATAATCTCACTTCCAGGCTCACAAATGGAAATTGTAGGATATACGAGTAGTGCAGCAGTTAGGAGACAGTCAGGCGTTATTATACCCACTTTTATTTTGCGTAAACTGTATTTTTTTTAATTTGCTAAGACACATTTGCTATACATTTTTGTTGCAAAAACAAACCCTACATAAGCTTCTGACATAATTCTCTATGCTTTTTCCCCACCCTTCAATATTTTCCTGCCTACAGCTGTTAGGAGACTCCAGGAGCAAGGTACTAGTGCTTTCTTGACTTTTTATTTCAACTTTCCAACTTTCCCCACTCTGTTGCTAACGCCCATGATACTGCACTTGAGTTAATTTCTATGCTTCAGTCCTGCAGTCCTAGTGGAAGCAAAACTCTGCTGGCTTCACAAGTCCAAGAACTGCAGGACTGGACACTGGAAGGAATTCTGTAGCAAACACTTTAGAATGTATCAGAAAAAGATCACCTATGTTGTCTTATCATTCCTGTTCTGTTATGGTCCATTTAAGTGTTTGTTTTGCAGTATAGTATGCAATTTGTTTTGCTACTATAATTATGCTAATATCCCTTCTGTAAGGATCAAGGTTGTCAAAGATGTGCCTAAGGGAATTAGGTCCTCCAATGCCATGCTGTGGAACTGAGTGGGATTTGAGTACTCAACTCCCTTAGCAGCCTCTAAACTAACAGAGCAAGTGTCATCTCCTGTATCCCAGTGCATTTCTAGAGTCACTTCATTATCAATATCAAAGTGACTGTGCACGTCAGCACAGATTCCTTCAGCTCTTTCTTTCTTATCTTTATTTTTTATTTCTTGAAGTAGAGGCTGTATCATCATACTGTCTGTAACAATGGAACTGACCATTATTGACAATAAAACAACATATGATTTCATTACCAGTAGCTAATTCCAGTGGGCATAACTATCTCACTTTCATGCTGGGGGAGGCAGGCCCTGCTCCCCTTAGTCACTCAAATAAACTCACTGAAATCAATGGGATCTGTCTTGCTCTATTGTGGGAGGTAAGCAGGCAGCGCTTGGTGACGTCTTTAAAAACATTTATGTCACTATAACAATAGCATTAGTCTTCCTTTTAGTGATTACAGACGGAATGTTTTTCTTTTGGCATTGATGTAACTATATATAATTTACTAAGTCAGAGTTCTCCCTTTTCCAGAAAAAGCCAGTGAGAAGAAGATATGAACCCTATGGGATGTACTCCGATGATGATGCTAACAGCGATGCATCAAGCGCTTGCTCGGAGCGCTCCTATGGTTCCAGGAACGGGGGCATTCCACACTACCTGCGGCAGACTGAAGATGTGGCTGAGGTCCTGAACCACTGTGCCAGCTCCAACTGGTCTGAAAGGAAAGAGGGGCTCATAGGTCTTCAGAACTTACTGAAAAGCCAACGGACACTGAGGTGACCTTGATAGTTTTATAGTGGCAGTCATTCGTGAGAGATGGCTATAGTCAGAAGTCAGTAATATTTACTTGCCTTATGTAGACAGTATCTTTCACAGCTGTGAAGGCTTTGTCTCCACAATGTGGGACTTTAATTACTTTTGAAAAAAAATCTGTTATGTCATCAGTATAATTTGTGTTAAATTTGTAGTGGTAATGTAGACAGGACTCAGGTAAGCATGCTATCTTCTCTTAGCCTTCCTCTGTCGTGTGAAGACCTCTAATGATAGGAGTTTGTAGCACAGTGAGATTTCCCACAATGACAGAAATGTAAATGCACCCAAAGGGTGGTACCGTTTTTACATTAGTTTGTTTGAACCTTCAATATATTTTTTTCCCAGCAGCTTAGTTGCTTACATGGCTCAGGGTGTGTGTTCTAAAGGTGAGATCAGACGATGCCCTTAGTATGTTGAGTATACTTTGACTCTTTATGAAGGCTGTGTTTAGGTATAATTATAGATATTTTCTGTAACTCTTGAAAAATCTTGTATCAGAGACTTGAGTCTTCTATAAATAGTGTTGTTTACAATGTAGAGGGAATTTTCTCAAGGCAATAAAGTTGGTGTACCAACTCTGAGACTTTGCTTATAGTAGGAGAGGCAGACCTTTTTCCCTTGTTGAAAGCCACATAAACCCTTCGAACACCTTTAGAATGTCACACATTAAAACAGCTCTTAGAATTACCCCATAGTCATGTGGAAACTTCATATGGCCACAGGTCACGTTAACTGAAGTCAACTGTCTCTCAGGCCATAGGCTTTTCACCTTTACTTTATGGTAAAAGTATTTGGAAACAAGCTGTTAATCTTTTGGCTCCTTTGAAGATAACATTCACAAATAGCGGCAACGCTTTTATTTTCCTGTTATGAATATTACGTACTTAAATTATGACCAAGTTTATAAGTGGTTGTTGTATGGTTTATAGCCTACCTACTTGGATTTGCGCAATTGTTTCTGTTTTAAAAGGCCTTCATACTGGCTGAAGATATTTGATGGCTCACGTTAACAGGCTGAATGAAAACGTACTGAAAGAAGGCCTGGAAAGGTTATTCTCTTGCCATCATAAAAATATTCTAGCACTTCACATGATGTGGTGCAGCCCTCAAGTGGGAAGTGCTACAGGTTTTTAATACGGGTAGTTAGAGTCTCTAGATCTGAGATGCTTTTTGATGTGGTCTATTTACGAGTCTTTTAAAAAGATACTTCCCTCAAGCATGCTGCCTTTTTTTTTTTCCCTTTTACTTTATTTTAACAAACTGTCTGGAAAGACTCTAGCACCTCGTATCCTTGCATGAAAAAGTTGAGTGAGACTTCGATTTTAGCCACAAAGGTGTGTGAGGATTATAACCAAGGTTTTGAGCGTTGGGAAAAGTTCAAGGGAGGAAATGCTGAGAAGGTTGGGTGGTGAGCTATTTATCCAGATCAGTTGCTCTTGGCAGAAATGCCAACAGAATTCAACTATTGTTTTCTACCCTGCTGGTTGCAGTGTTTGAACTGTGCTGCTGTCACTAGTCCTTCAAGCTGGCACGTTTACTGCGCTTTGATCCTGAATAGTTTATAAACCTGTCCCAGAAACTACACCCCTGCGGAGTTATTTTTTAAATTTAATACTGGTTTTGGTTCTCTAGATTGTATTTCCTTTTGGTTTGCTTTTGGTCTGCTTCCGCCTTGGTTCAGGGTTGATCTGGTGCCTGTTCTAATGATTAGATTTTATCATCCTGTTTGTTCCCACGGCATCTTGCAGAACATCATCAAGGTCATTAGTCCAAGGGGCAAGTCTGTCTTCTAATTAAACCTGATATCTTCTGTTGTGGTATAACAAGCTTAATAAAAAGGCAGTGATGTGTCTAGGTTTTCGCTAGTACTCTGAACTGAAAGATGGCTGATCCTATATTAGCTGGGACTTGCATATCCAGAAAGATGCGCACGCAAAGTGGTGTGGTGCTTACCCATCTTCTTTGTCTCGTACAGTTTCATGTGGCCTAGCTCTTTAAGGGCTCCCTGTAAGATTTTCTAAATAAAACAAGGCCAACAACTCCCTTACGGAAATGTTCTTCCACAGCCTGTTTCAGTTTAGTACTTGCATTGTTACCTCGGGTCCGTGAGCTTTCAGAGAGAGGCATGCTTATAATTGCTGTCTTCATGTAACCTTTGTCCAGAAAGAAAATTCATTAGACTAATAAATAGGAGTTCGTTCAGGGAGCTGCAACCTGCATGAAGCGAGGAGAGCGTTGAAGGGTAGTCATTTTGAGACGGTGCAGTCTCGTCCTGAATGAGGCTGACAGCTCGCTGTGGTGTCGTTACAAAGACTTTTTCCTCTACATCAAACTCTTAAGACCATTGTCTCTGTGTCCTTTTAAAATCTGATCAGCCTTTCATGCATGTGTTTATTTGAAAAAATGTCCTGTGTTACTTACAAACAATGTAACATAAAACAATTGCAGACCACTAGTATATTCTGGCTTGTTCTTTGAAGCTATTTTGAGAGAGAGGGAGATATATTGGTGGATTGTAGAATTAACGTCTTTCTGGTAAGACCTATAGTCAAGATCTAAATGGGTGGATTGTAGAATTAACATCTTTCTGGTAAGACCTATAGTCAAGATCTAAATGGCTGTTCTCTGAACAATCAATGTGCATTTTACTAGTTGCTCTGATTTCACAGTAATTGTGAAAAATAGCTAATTGTATCCATAGTATGCAGGAAATGTTACCCAGCTGTCTTGCTCTGGTTTTGTTTGCACTGTAAACAAGCAAAACTTCTGCATTCTTTGGCAATCTGTCTTGCAGGAAAACTAAGACTTATATTTTCAATACAATGCAAATAAGAGCTTTGGCACCAAACAGTTCTGCATTTGACTCAAACTCAGTATTTTATGAAAGCGACCCATACATCATACTTCTTTCCCTGGCATAAAACGAGCATTGCTGAGCACCTAATAATCTCTTACTAATAGGAACTTAGATTGTGCCTTGGTTTAATTATCTGATTTACTAGGTATCCCACTTGTTAATCTGTCTTCCATTTCTACATATTTGTCTCCTGAATGTGTCTGCTCCCAGGCTTTGGAGTTAGTTCTGGTATCTGTTAATTCTGTGTGATTCTAGACTGATTTTACTGAAGCAGCTGAGAATTTAGACCGAAATATTTGATTAATGTCTACCTAAACAGTATTAAAGTTCTGATTATACTTTGAAAATTTGAATTCCCAGATACAAAGCAGACTTGAAAAACCTATCCCTAGTCTGCAAGAGACCCGTGTTTCAGTGAGTCAGCAACCTTGATGCAGGCAGAAAGTAAATGCCTCCCAAACGTGCACATTTCAAGCCGTCTTCTGAAATCCAGAATATAGAAGAAAATTGAAGTGTCTGGCTTATGATTTTAAAATGTTTATTAGATTTCTTAATTTAAGGCTTGTGATCCCAGCAGTTAAACTGGAATGCCTGTTAAGGCATTGCCTCGATACAGAGTTCTCAAAGTGTGATTTAAGTAACACTTAAATAAAGAGAGTTAGATTTTTCAGCTGTTAATATTTACTAGCTTTTTTTTGCTGCAACTAGAGCTTTAGCATTAATACCATGTTTTCTTTATGTATTTTAGCCGAGTCGAGTTAAAAAGACTATGTGAAATATTTACTCGCATGTTTGCTGACCCTCACAGCAAGGTAAGATCACAAATACTTGGCGCTCTCTCCTACATTACCATGTGTGCGCATTTGACACTGTTCCAAGAAGAATGTTTTGTATTTCTACCCCTGCCATCTGCTGGGGGAAGCTGGCGTTTGTAAGTCCCTTTGATTTTTATCTGTTTTACAATGAAGGGATGTGTCTCGGTCTCTCTTAGGTTGCTAGGAACTGGTTACTCTGTGCTTCCCAAGGAGCAACCTAATGCCTTCTGGATGTCAGCTCCTGGAGCGAGAGGTTCAGTTTTATCTGTACTTCTCTAGGGAGTGTCTGGGTGATACACAGTAGAGTGAGGTCCATGAAGGGGAACGAGCCATAGTTGAGCATCCTGGTCACTGGGGTTTGTGTATCGTGTACACCTGGGAGCAGTACAAAGTCCCACCAACATACTGTTCTGGATCTCATAGCCACATTGTCATCTTTATGACACTGACCTTTGAAGTTAAAGGCCGTAGCATGAATTTGCAGGCATCTCTTAAAAAGAAGCAGGCTAGGGAATGGTGAGGTTGGGCCCATAGGCATGTTCAGACCCAGCAGTCTTCCGTCAACAGGTAAGTGGGAGCAGGGGAGGGGAAAAGGGAGTTCCATGCCCTTTCCTGAGGAGGTTTGCTGGTCAAGGGCAACCAGTAATTGCTGGGTAAAAACATCTGCTGTTGGGTTAAATATATTTTGAGAAAGAATAAGCTGTATAAATATTTGTACTTCAGACCACTTGGTAAAGCAGTTTTAATAAACAGTTGTCCGGTGGGAATCCCCTGGGCAGGCATGGTGGTCTGTCACAGGTCGTGCTCAAAGTGTGCATTTTTGGCTGTAATTATAGTCTGGACCAGCTGTCCCAGACTGCCGAGAGTGGCAGTTCCTACCTGTGTAAGGTCTTAATGTTTTGGTTCTCAAAGGTTCAGTATGTGTTGTGGAAAAGGTGAAGGTGTAGCTATTTGCAAAATATTTCCGATTTTTGAGGAAGGTGAGGGTTTATTGCACACTGGACTCAAGTATGTCCTCTGTGGCAGCGGTAATCTGTCATCTGCACTGCTTTTATAGAATTATTGCAACAGACTCATTAGTTGTGGTGTTAAACATATGTGAACTTTGTCACATGTAAACATGCATAAACATGTTACTTTCATGAGTGAGCAGACAATCTAATCCAAGGTATATAACGTTTTAAATAACTCTGCTGAGGAGAGATTGTGTTTTAAGAAAATGTAAACTTTCAATGAATGCATCTTTTATCTGTATATATAACTGCATCTGAACAACCAGCCATGATCACTATGTGTGCTAACGAGTGGTTTGTTTTGTTGCATGGCCTGCTTTGCCGTGGAATTCACAACAGAGAGTAAGTGTATCTACCCCCTTCCTTCATTCGTTTCATGTGGTATTTTAATACGACACATTTTAGACATGTCTTGTCTGAATCTTTTTTTTTGAGCAATGTAGTCACTAAAATCATTCATTCATTAAACTATCTATAACAAAATCATCCTGAAACTCAGATTATAAACTCCTCCCCTTTGAAGGTATTCCTTTTTATGACATTTGTTTTATTTATAGGTCTTCAGCATGTTTCTGGAAACCCTGGTTGATTTCATCATCATTCATAAAGATGACTTGCAGGACTGGCTTTTTGTTCTCCTGACCCAGTTGCTAAAGAAAATGGGAGCAGATTTGCTGGGGTCTGTGCAGGCAAAAGTTCAAAAAGCTCTGGATGTCACCAGGTAGAGTACTCGGATAGCAAATGTTGTGGAAGTTTTTGCAGGATTACAGGAAGGCATCTGATGAACATTTTAGAAACTCAGTAGTGCTGTATATTCTGAGGGCTCAATCCTGATGAATAGCAGAATAAAGGAGAACAAAGTTATTTCACAGTATTTCAAGCATTGAATTAAAAAGGCCCGTATCTTTTCTAAATAGATAACTTTAAAGCATAATACTTAAAATTAATCAGTTACACATTTTGTTAATTTGGGTTTTCTTTTGGTGTGCATGTGCATTGATATCAGTTTTCTTTTTGAATATATATTTGCAGTATTCAGAATATGAATGGTGCTTTACCACAAAATTCGGAGCCTCCTTCATGTATTCAAATGGCAAATAACAGTAATGTCAGGATAAGACCTTAAATGCTACTGCGATGTGCGCACCACTTCGGTAGACAGTGTCCTTTTCTAACGATGTCCAGCACAGGATGCTGTTGCAATTAAGTTCAGCTCATCCTGGAAATGGGATAATTCAGAAAGCAGTAGTAGTAATCCAGGAGAAAATAGGATAGAGGAGGGGAAAAAGAGGAGAGGAATCAAAACCAGGTAGGAACTCTGAGGAAAAGATGAACCAGTCTGCTCCTACGGATAAGGGAACAAAGCACAGCCTGAAAAGGAGGAGGAATGGACAGGT
The DNA here is from genome assembly GCA_013398915.1 of Dromas ardeola. Lineage (NCBI taxonomy): Eukaryota > Metazoa > Chordata > Aves > Charadriiformes > Dromadidae > Dromas > Dromas ardeola. Next base: position 629,048 of record VYZM01005653.1, on the reverse strand, counting down.
GTGCCAAAAGCTGGGTAAGTGTACAGAGAGCAGGTAGAGTAACAGTGTATAAAGGTATTGATGTAGCAGGTTTTGGTAGCATTAAATCAACAATCAGCTAATCCTTAGACTTGGAGTTTCTCTGGTTGTTAAGAAGAAAAGCATGATAGGTGCTGAAATCTGTTGTGTAAACTTTAATGCATTGAGTTAATTTAGTCCTGAAAACTTATCTTGCATTACATCATTGCCTTTGTTTTCTTTGGACAGGGATTCTTTTCCATTTGATCAACAATTTAACATTTTGATGAGGTTTATTGTAGATCAGACCCAAACACCAAACCTGAAGGTCAGTATCAAAAGCCTTTTCACTAAAGCATCAACACAGTTGTCTTAGCTTGCCATGTCAGGCATACCATAAAGCATAGAACTCATAAGGTAATTAATTGTAAGTACCTGCATGGTATAGAAATGGTGTTGGCGACTTTGATTAACTCTCTCTGTCTCCATTTTAATAAATCTAAATATCTTTAAAATTGGACCCTATGACTCATCACAAGTCAGTAAGAGTTGGGCTTTAGGCATACTGCAACATATTAGAGTGAAGTTTAGACATGGAAAATTCCACTTCACCCTGGTCATGGCAGGAAGAAAAACTGGCTGTGCAGGACAGAAGGGACCAGACCTAGTCTGAACAGCTGGGACGTTGGGACCCTAGACACACCTTATGTGCTTGTTGCACAGATCAAACGCAGCAAGTGTAGGGTTTTGAGAAAAAAACATCAGAGCTTTCTCTTACTGGATCCTCCCAAGGGGATAGAGTTTCTCAGGAGGTTGCTGTTTCAAGACTGTAGGAACACTGTAGACTCTGGAAGTCATGCACATTTATCTTCCAGAGACAGTGTTCTTTCTTCAGTCTCCCAAATTTTGAATCTTTTGAGACTCCAACATCAGGAATTTGGTTTGAGACTAAAAGCCTATGGTTCAGCATCTGAACAATAACCGCGGTGGAAACAGCCTGGCGGAGTACTGATTTGCTTATGCAAATGCACAAGCTGACATACGTATTTCAAGACAGTTCTGATATAGCATTCTAGACTCTTACTACAAAAAATTTATCTTGGTAGAAAGTTGCTCTTGGTTTTTTGAAACATGGCGTAGAGACATGTCACAGGGATGGTCTTTTTTCCCCCCATGTGACGTAGGTCTTGTCAATCTGTAAGTGGTATCTGTTTATTATGAGATAAATCCACCTTTGCCAGCTCTTGAGACTAACAAATCCTTTTTCACTTCTCAGGTGAAAGTTGCTATCCTGAAGTATATTGAGTCCTTGGCAAGACAGATGGATCCAACAGACTTTGTGAACTCCAGTGAGACAAGACTTGCTGTATCTAGAATTATAACTTGGACAACAGAACCAAAGAGCTCAGATGTGAGAAAGGTAAGCCAGGATGATGAAGCATTTGCAGTAATTATTGTTCTTCAAAAAAAAACCCCTCACCTAAATAACAAAACCCAACAAATAATGATCATAAAGGTAATGAAAAAAATCAGTGGTTAGATTCTAAATTTAAAAAACCTGATTTTATGTACCTTACTGTCCAAACCAAATTGCCAATTCAGCAAAGACACATTTCTGAAGCATGTCTTCATATATCTTTTTTTTTCTGGTAGGTACTTAGCTGTGTGACTTTAACTACTATTTCTGTGCAAAAAGAGATCATAGTTTGAAAATGTGCTTTTTCTTGAGCAGTCTGGAAATACCTCTAGGTTTTTGTTTATTTAGATGAAGACTCTGTGCTTTGTAGACTCGGATGAAATCTGGCATGGCTTCTGTGTTATAATATTGTTAAAAGAAAGTAAACAAATCAGTAAGCTGCCAGGGGCTCTCAAGCCTTTTCTTTTAAGAGCTGTGTGTTTATCTCAACCTGGAAAAAGTTGACACATTTAGGTCAGGTCTGGGTAATACAGCTACCTTGTTCTTTATCTTGCTGTAGATGCAAGTGTCAGGCAAGCTAAAATGGGGCAGATGGCGATACTCATCTCTCCCAAGAGAAAAGTGAGACTTAGTTTTATGTACCTGGCGTCTGTAACACAATTCAAAATTACGTTCTTGTCCCAGCCCAGATTGTAGAAGCAGATTCCAGTAGGAGTTCAAGGCTTTGAGATGTACTTGGATTTAAAAAAACCCCAAACTTTAAGCATTTCAGAATGTAAAAATTGTATGAGATTTTTACACTCTGTGTGCACTTAAAATGTTGGATTAATACTAGAATTATATATTATTTTATAACTTTGGAAATAAGAAAATTATTTTTGTGATTATTTGATTCTGATGAAAAGATCACTGCATATCAAAGGTGCCGCAACTGCACCATTATCTGATAGCTCACACAGGGCTTCAAAGAAGCTTTTTGGGTGCATGCTGTTTGCTTTCTGGCATACAGCTGATTGGATCTAGAGAAAAATGTCTCATCCTCTTTTCTGAAGACTTTCTGCACAGATTATTCACACCAGTGTGACTGAAACTTGCTTCTGCAAAATAGTCTGCCTCGGAAAAAAAAAAAAGGGTGACTTTAAATCCCGGACTTAGATCTGTAATACGCATTTCCATTTTGATGCTTCCACGTACAAAGTCAGAAAGAATTAAACAGGCAAAGGAGCTGCTTCTGTGTTACAGTTCAAGTAAACCTCAAGCAGTTTACTCTGCTGGTGGTCTGTGAGATGGAGTTGTAATTTTTAAGTAGAAATATACACTAAAAAGCAAAATCTCTGCATATTGCTCAGCAGAAGAAATATTCCACCGTTAGGGGTCATCATTGCTGCATGCAAAATTGAGTGAAGAGTATCTGCGGCAGCCGAAAAAACTAGCTGCGGGATGTAGGGTGCGGATGTTCACAGTGCGGTGTCCACCCTTTTATCTGTTTCAAAGATGTGCAGAGCTCTGCCAAAACTTCAAGTAAGCTCCACCCGAGCCGTACCTGGGCAAGTGCCTTGGGGGCTGATAAGAGCTTATTGAATCTAAATTCTTTTTATTAAACCTGCACGTGACTTGGATTGGCCTCTGATGCCTGTAGCTTTCAAATAATTTATCACACAGTTAAGCTAACTTAAGCTACTAAAAATGAATGCCCAGGTGATCTTTTTCATCATACCGTTGCTGTACTATGATTTTATTAAGAACATAGTACAAATCATGGGCTTTAGAAGAAATACTGGAGCAAAGGATTTGTAAGCAATCATTGGCCATTATCTCTGTCAGGACTGTAGTTAACAGACTAATAAATTCATTATGGAGTAACAAACTGGATTATCAAGGGCCAACCCAGACCGGTGAAATGTTCTGAAGAAAACAAGATTGTCCTTCTTTTTTGGAGACTATAACCTGGATTATTAATTTAAGTATCAGAAGATTCTGCCCTTGTGGAAGTTATTATGGTGGCCTTCAAGATCTGAGGTTTTCTAAGTGCAAAACAGACCATGCATTGTAAACATTGTCATAACCTAAAAATGGAGACAGCAGTTGAGGTTATGGGGGAGAAGAACCAAGTCAGTCTTCAAATAATCAAGGTACTACAAGACGCCTGTGAAAAGTATAAAATAAGGTAATTTTTCAATAGAATCTGGATTTGATACCAGTAGTGGAATCATCTCAGCTGCTGCAAACTGACTTTATTTTGGTACTGAGGGGTCTTGGCTGGCGTAATGCGGTCCATGTGTACTACCGCGGCTGACCCAGTGGAACAGCAGTGCTGATGCTCAACTGTTCATGGAGGCAAGGACTCTTTCCCCCAAGAAATGTAGTCCCTCACCCAAGGTGGTTCTCATCCAGATTTGAGATACTGAATGGTACCTTAATGCAAGCAGCATCTGTGAGTGTGGTGGCTGTGCTGTTTTGTCTGGGCTTTACCTGTGAGAAGGTGCAGGTAAAACAAGCTTGCTCGTGCTGGTGGTGAAGTATATAAATGACCTCTGTCAGTGGAGAAAGTATGTGGCTACTGTGTGCACGTGGCAATGAGTCATGCAGATCTGATCCTATGGTAGCAATCAAGGGGTCTGTTCAAGAAATGGATTATATTTTCAGTTAATACTGAGATTATCCTTTTATTAGTGATCATCTGTTCATTACTACTATTCACTATATGTGATAGTCATGGAGTTCCCAGCCCCGTAGTGTTAAGGCAGTGGAGAAAAATAGAACAAAAAGTGGCATTTAGTCCAAAACCCTTTTTCAAACTGAACAATACAACTTTATTAATAAACCGTGCATATTCGCATGATGAGTACTTAAGGACACTTAATGAGCACACTTAAGCTGTCTGACACCTGACTTGAACTATGGATCATGTTTTATAGCTAGTGAAATCAGAAAGAAACTTAGTCAAAGGAAATGCTGCTGTGCATAAAATGGTTTATGTTCTTGTATGGAATGATATCTGTACCTAAACATAAGCTCTCTTATCACAATAAAAACACGATGTACTTTGAGGAACATACAGTTGATATAACAGAGTGTCATTGACGAAGTGCCATGATTCCCTCTCAGGGCAGAAACATTTCAGCTGCTGATAGTAGCCGTGAACTATGTACAATCAAAATTATTGCCAAGCTTTGTTTAAAATAAGGTGATCTGCAGTGTGTTGCAGGTAAATATTTGTCTTGTTTTAAAGATTGTTAATACTTATGGGTGTTTACCCTGCATTCAAGTTAAGATTTACTTCCTGCAAGCAGTGCTAAAAAAAAGGTGAAAGGCATTTGTTGTCTGTGCTGAACAAAACCCATTGGGTAGGATCATGTCACGCAGCTTGGCGTGGAGACCTGCATGGGATGTGGTTCCAGTGTAAGGAGAGCACCTGTTAGTGATTTCCGCACCTACAACCTGCTGGCTGCTTTTTCCCCAAGCAGAACGAATCAATGGGCAGGGCATAGATCAGGATTTCAGATAACAGCTCTAATTTTGACTGCAGTAGCGTCTAACCTTGTGCGATGCACTTGACTTTCCTCTGCTTTGGTTTATTCCTCTTTCTATAACAGGGTGTCAACTCTGATTATTATTTTTTTTTTCCCCTCTGGAAAAGACTTGATGAAATCATTTTACAAAAGCCAGTTAATTACCACACAGGAAAATAACACAATGGCAATGCAAATACTATGATGACTGGTCTGAGGACATTAAGTCAGTAACTTCACCATGTTATCACCAATACTGTCAGCAAAGTTATTGTGCAATCCTTACGTAGGTAAAGTGCTTATTGAATTTGGATGACAGGTTTGGGCTCTGTGTGGGAAAATACTTTGGTCTTGGAAAAGAGCCATCAATTTGAGAATGGAAATGAGAATAAGGCTTCTGATTTGTCTCTGGTCAAAGCCTAAAGAAGCCTCATGTCCAAGGCTCAAGTGAATGGAAACTTTTATTAAACACGAGTGCTCAGCATTTGAGGGGGTGGAGTTGTCTGTGCAGGCACACAGGGTCTTAGTGTTCAGGAGGAGCTGAAGGGGAGCAAGGCCTTCTGAGGTGAAGGGCCAGTGACATTGCCTACCATCTTGTTAATCAGCCAAGCTCTGGTTTCAACGATAAATAATGAGATCTGTATTGCCTGATCGTCATTTGGACTACTAATCTCGGGGAAGAAGAAATTTTTCCTTTGTGCCAGATATCCTGACTGGCTTCTCTGTTGATGAAACATTCCTACAGTAGTTTTATTTTACAAGCCTGAATGCATTTTTACACATTATGGGCAGCCGCGTGTCATGCGTACGTCATGTTCTGCCTACCACTTACATGACTGGGAAAACCTTTTCTTCCAATGGTCCTGCTTGTTACTGAGTTTGGCCAAGCTGCCCTTGAATACAGACAGCGGGTAGGACTTGGTAAGAAACTAGAACCATTGCAGTGAATCAAAAAGCTCAGGAGGGTGCTTGTGTTACTGTCATTTGTATGAAGTCCCCCTCAGAGTACCTAGGGGTAGGGCCCTCCTTGGATTGGCACCACTGGTTTGCAGGTGAAGTCTAGAGGTGTCCAAAGAAAACAAGTTTGGGATCAGGTTGTTTTTTCCTAAAACTGCTTAATCGAGAAACTGTTTCTGAATTATACCAGAAGATAAAGAAGATTTCAGAGAGAAAACTGTGAGTCAACAAATACTTTATGTGCTCAAACAGGCAATGAAGATGTATTTACTTCTTTAACTAGTAGTCCTAGATATCATTTCTTGAGAAATCCTTGTCACTTTGATAAGGAAATCATATCAATCAATGAAGCCCAGAGCAAGTTCGGATAAAATATGTGTGATGTCTGTAGGACGACCAGTGATAGACAAGAAAGCAAACACTGTAAGGAAATGAAATTGGTCTCCTTTGCAACGTGATGCCATGAGACCTCTCAAATATCTCCTGGAGGTTTGATTTTCCATCTAGCATCAGGCTAATTTGAGCAACTCTGGGACAGAAGCTTCCCAAAGACTCTGGTGAGCTGCAGTGGCATCGTTCATCTTTACTGGGATTGGGCAATAAACACTGTTGGTTGTGGCCTGTTACAGTAGCAGTGGCAGAGAGGGTATTTGCAGAAATGCTTCTGAATGGCAAATTGTTTTAATATTCCCCAGTTGGAGGCCCTTGCCTTTCTGGGTCAGAGGTTTCTCTACCACTCATTGCAACATTTCTCTAGCACTCTTGCAATATTCCTACACCAGATTTGTGCATCTCACGGACTCCATGAAGATCCAAGTTAACAGAGAACCAGGCCTTAGCGTTTCATTTCAGGCTTATGGATGGAGTCTTAAATATGATTATGTCCATACTGCTGAGGTCAGCCTTTTAGCCAAAGGATAAAGAAGTCAAGCTCAGCCTAAATGCACAGAGGAACTCCTTTCAGGCATTTAAACAGTCAGCGTTAGGAAAAATAGTGTAATACATCAAAAATGGCACCTGATGGACTTCAGTGTTTACTTGATTTAATACTATTAGAACAAAAAGGATCTCTGTGTCCTAGCTGTGTTTCCAAAATAGTAGCTGTCATTTTCTGTTTGTTTTGAATTTGATGCTAGAGACCTATGAGAGCCCAAATGTTTTTAGTGTACGCAGTATAAGGAAAATGGGTTTTCCCAACGTTAGCGGCCAGAAAATCCTCATGTCCTTGTTGGAAACATAGTGCTAGGGTAGACGTCCTTAAAATGAGTCTCTTCACTTTAATACAGCCTTCTAAGTATCCTTTGAGTTGAAAGCAGCTTGTAATATAAGCACATTTTCTCAGTTTGCTTGAAACAGTAAGAGCTGGTGCATGATAATATAAGAAGAATTTGCTTCACAGAATGTGTATACCCATGCTTATATTATGTGTCTGTGCATAATATGTTTGTGTGTATGTGCTATTTATATAAACATGTACAAACCTACATAGGATCAGGTGGTGTACCTATTTTGAAAATTGAGATTAGAGGTGATATTTACATGATGCGTTGTAGAGCCACCCAATAAATAGACCATAGGCTCTTTTCTCTGTGCTATGATGGATGTCTGCTATACTTATTCTAGCATTTTGAAACTCCAAGCAGATTAGAGTGCATGTTTTCATTACAAACCATCTCTTACTCTTCAGTAGCTTATCTTCTTTCTTAGCTTATACTTGGGGACCTCCCCCTCAGAATTCAGACATACCATGCCAGGTTTATAATGAAAGTTTCTCAGTTGTTAATGAAATGTAACCAGTGTGTCTAGTCCTCAAACCTGGTTTTGGAACGAATGTAATTTTGTAAGGAGCAAAGTTACTCAGAGTAGCCTTCATCATCTTGACTTCTGAGGTAACATTTGGCTCTCCAGGAATAATGAACGTTTTTGCCATGGGCTTTGCTGTGCCCAAGTCACAAATCAACAGCATGCATAAGGGGTTTTGATAGGATAGAACAGTAATCGGAATATGAGATGAATCAGTGCTGCATAGTTTTTGCTAGCACTTGTTTGAGATGCCTTTGACACATGTAATGCAACCATCCATGACTTGTAAAAGACTTTCATGATATATTAAGTGTGTGCTGTATATAAAACACAATAGCAATGTGGATTTAATCTGTATGTGAATTCTGTATTTAAAGCTGTTAAATTCTTCCTTTTCAGGATGTAGATGTAAACAGCATATTCTAATAGAAGTCTTATGGGAAAACTGTGTGTTTAAAAACTTGTACTCAAGCTAACATGCTTGGATTATGTATGAACTGATGAAGCTGTTGAGCTTCATATTACTGTATCAGTAATAGAGATGTTCATACTCATCTGATTCTAGACCTGAAAAAGGAACAAGCAGGAGGTTTGGTCTGATAGACAGTTTGTAGCTTAGTGCCAGCTAAGGCTTAATTGTCTGCTGGAAAGTACACTCATATAACACTTTTTAGAGCCTGCAAATACTCTCAGGAGATGTGCGTTAACTCATTTAACATCAGCTATGTTCACTGGAAAATCGAAGTGTTGCCCTATGCTGATGTGTGCTAATACAAGCTGCCTAATGTGTCACTGCTGCCTCTCAATCTCAGTGGATCTGTATTTGATCTGCAGTTTAGTACAAGTCACAGTGACATGAGAGAGCACGAGCTTCTCTGTTCCAGTGAGCCTTAGGTTATTAAAACCACATTGGCCTTATACTGGATGGTGAAATGAATCATGCACAGAGACTATGACTGTGTATGTCAAAAGTGAGTAGATGTTAGTGTGGGTCTTCCCCAGACCATGCATGATAAAAGGCATTTGTAGACAGTATTGATCTATCAGACTGATGCCCAGACTGGAGTCAGGAGTTTGCAAGTTCTTAACCGCTTCTTTCTCTGAATTTAGAGACGTCTGCGAGGATAGGTGAGGGCAGGTGCAAGTACCTATTCCCCTGCTCCTGGCTGTCCAGATGCATGTGTCATCTCAGTGCAACACTGCCCAGGCTCTGCCCCTCAGCAGAGGTTTTCAGGTGGTTATGGGGGCCATCAGGAGGTTGCCAAAGCCAAGCCCCATAGGAGAAGTAAGGGATGATCTGTAAGCCTGGGAGTTGTGGCTGAATTTAATTTTGAGCCAGTGCTGCCCTCTGCTGAAAGGAATGCTTTTCTGTTAAACTCAAATATTAATGCTTTTTGTTATGTGAAATCAAGCAAGCAACTGATTGCAAAGCCAAACTCTTCTGCTAAAAGATAGTGTGTATACTGTTTGTATGATTTAGTTGAAATCTATGCTTTCTCTAAACAATATCAACTTCCCTGTTTGTCAAACCCAGACCATGCATAGTTGGGTGGGTGAGGATTTGCCAGCTAGGACAACTACAGCTTCCTCAGGCCCCGGTGAAGGAAACTTGGAAGAGAAATGTAAACAGGTAGACTAAAAGCCGTGTGCACTAATCACACTAATCTTGTTTGCAGTCTTAACTCAACTGTCTAGCTGTGTGAAGAGACCTTGACTGGGAGCCTGAAAAAAGTGTGTCTGTGAAATAATTTTTTGGCTTTGGTGTGCTTTTCTGTTAACTCTTGTGTTGTAGTCCCTCATCAGCACTTGGGGTATGAGGTCCTCTCCTTTTGTGGAGCTGACAGTGTTGTGAGCCCATTGCCAAGAGAAGTTTGAGTAACTTGAAAACTGCTTTCATATAGCTCGGGCAACTGGCTGCTTATGCTGCATGGTCTATTGGACCAGCGACAGCAATAATCATAAGGCAGGTGCTTGTATTAAGTTCGGGTCACCGACCACATTTCCTCTCTAAAATCAATGGATTTTTCCAGTTAGCCTTGATCTTTTTGCTTAATGAGCCCAAACTGTTCCAAAGAGACTTTATTATAATATTCAGACAAGTTGCAGTGGTTACCGATTTTGACAAATGTGGCCAACACCCACTGTCTAGGTGAAAACAAAAAAACAAAAGATGCTGAAGCATTTGTATCCCTTTAGCAGCTGGCACTGTTGGACAGCATGAATTGGACTGCCCTAAGCGTGAAACTTTGGGAACTGCTACCGCCTTGTGGGACCCGATCCCTCGCTGCATTGTTGTAAGGAAAATTAGGAAATTACATAAGTCATCCTTTGCAAATGATTCAAGAACCTGACGTGGAGCCAGACCCCCTCACCAGCATAGTCAGGCTCTGAAGTCACCGGAGTCACTCCAGCTCAAGCCAGCAGAGAACTGCTTCATTAAGATTAGATAATCTGTAGGGTCTATGTTATATGTCAGTGAAAGGAGATGGATTAGTGTTCCGCACTAATGGTACAGGGACACAAAGGCAAGGCAAAGTTCAGATATTGCTCTTTCTTCAAACTATATATCATCAAGCATGAGTGTTGCATGGAGAACGTTTGTACATCGTGTACAGAAATAAGTTTGTTATTGCTTGTTTTAAATTTATCTACTTCTTGAGCAATCTAGTGAAACAAGAGCCAAGATTTTCAGAAATGACCTGTGGTTCTGAGATTATGAAAACATCCTCTGGTTTGTCACCAGCTAAAAATCCACAGATTTAAAACTCTTAGAAACATTATCTGTAAAATACATCCTTTGAGTAGTTAAATGTATGATAGATAAATGAAACTTAAAGGATTATCAAGTGTGTCTAGATCTAACTATTAGACAGGTGTAGAAATGCTGCTCCTGATGCTCTTCATTACTGAAATAAAATTAACTGTATAAAACTGGCAAGTATTACAGGAGTGAAACTTAGAGTGTGTTATAAATGGGATTTCAAGCTAGCATACACCTTCCAGCTTTTGAGGTCAGTGGTAACTGTGTTCTTGACTTTATGGTAGTGGGGACCAGGACCTTTGTGTTTAAAATTTTAGTTAGGAAATCATGGCTGAATTTTCAAATAATGGCTTTTGCCTGAAATAAACCTACAAGTGCAGTTGGATGGCGAAGGACTATTTAAAAAGAACACAGAAAAGGTTAACCCACATATCTCCAGTGTTGCTTTTGAGACCTTTACTGGAGCACCACTCCCAGACTGTAGTAAGTAGTACTTGGCTTTATTTCAGAAAGCACAGACTATAGGTTCGCTTTCAGGCCACATAAGATTGTAAGCTTTGAGCGACTGTTCAGCACTTCATTCAAAGCCCAGTGACCTATTTGCAGGCAACAGCAAAGCTACTGAAGAGCACTGGGTGCACAGAATAGTGGCAGACACTCCTAAAAACAAGCTGTATTTTGTGCAAAGAGGGAGGGTGGACACAGTTCTGTTTTCATTAAAGCCAAAATAAAAAAATGGAACAAAATTGAAGTGACTTCTGGGAGCTGAAATTTCCCTCAGATACTCCTGTAGCACAACGTCTGTGCTGTCACTGTTTGTGTGTCAGGGTTAAACTGTACCAATTAGAGAACTCTCTGCTTCAAAGTGAAGCCACAGAATCACGAAGTCCCTGGAGGAGCTTTGGTGAAGATTTCGTTCAGATCTGTGAGATGCACCTTAGACCTCTCTGGCATCCAGGAAAGGTACCTACAGAATGTCACATCGTAGAGTGTGTGCACTCGGGGGCGTGTTTTGCTCTAGTTACTTGTGAGGTCTCCAAGGATGGACCTTATTTCTAAGCCATCAATGAGAGGTATGTGAGACAAAGGGATCTGAAATCCTTTCCCACCTCACTGTACCTTGGGCAGCACCTGACTTACCAGTTGATATCTCCAGATACTCAAGTCTCTGAGCAATCTCTCCACCTGGGAACCTTGTTGATCAATTTTCCTGTTTGTTTTATCTCAATTAATGTGAGATCTGCTTGTTCTGACACAGAAGGTCTGCATGTCCACTTCCTAACCATCCGGGATACGCATGCCATTCACGGATGGGAGTGAACTTTGGCATGACTTGTAACTTTGTATTCAGCTCAACGTGCTGATTGTTTTTCCGAGATCTCTTGTTTGCAGTAATATTTTTATTACAGAAAATACTATGCTGATGAAAACTTAAAAGTTCTTGGATCAGAATGGACAGAAATACACATCCTTGTTGGATACCAGGCAGGCTTCATGGCAGAGTTGCCTAAAACCTCAGGTCAGAGCAGGGTAGAGTATGGAGTTAAGAAAGGCACGGGGACAATTATCTCCCTGCTTCTTTCATCCTTAGGTCTTTAGTGTGAAGTGAATAATGACATACTGTGTTTCTGTTGAAGTCAGAGTTTTGGCAGGATGCAGCATGATCCATCTGGAATGAGGAGTCTGAAGACCTGTTGCTCGCTGCAGTTGTTGGAAGCCTGTTGAGTGTTGTGTGCCTCAGTTTCTCTGTTGGTCATATGAAAAGGATGTTATTTACCCAACTTTCGTGGATGGAAAATGTTTTTATATACAAAGCTGTGTTACTGCAAATTGGGGCTGATGAGCAGAAGGAACAGTATAGCTTGAATTGCAATTTGAACAATGCAACTGAAACGATGAGGTACTTTGATTCCCCTCCACTATAAAAGGGGGTTTGTGTATCCAAGTTCATCTGCTAAAGGATTCCATTTCACAGGGGACTGCAGATACACTTAATTATTGCAACTTTACAAACACATTACTAAAAACTCCTTCTTTGAATTAATGAGAACAATGAATGTACAGTTATTGCCACAGCAGCAAATTATATTTTTACCCTCTTTACAGTTCTTTTTCATTTTTAGGAAGTTTTAGAAAGTTCCCCAAAGGGTCAGACACAAGTGTCTGCTCTTATTTTGGAACACCTACAAACTTAGGAAGAGCATGTGTAGCTTTGCTGCTTACGTTGTGAGCCGAAGACACTGCTTTGTATCCAGATATATAGTCGGGAGACTGGTGTGTGAATGGGTACACCCCTTTTGGAGAAGGTGGTGCGGCAGACTATCAGAGATCCTTCATCATTGCTTCAATTTCATTGTTCTTTTAATCAATTTTTTAGTTGTTGTGTATTTTCAAGGCAAAGGCGGGGGGAAAAAAAGCCCAAACAGAATTGGTGCAATCCACATGGGTTTTATGCTGCTGGTGAAGTCCAGTTAGGAACATGTGATATTAATTACTCTTACAGATCTGCACTCTGTGATTTATTCTGCTTCTGTTCCCATTTGTTTCCATTGTTGTCCTTCAGGTTACACAGAGCTGTATATCTGCTAATGGAGGTAGTGGAGATCCTGTTCTGGCAGCTAGTCTTCCAGGGCAAACCTGGAAGGGCAAACCCTGACCAGTGAAACTGATGGCAAAATTCTCAGTTGTTTCAGTGGTACCCTGGTTTCACTTAAGTTAGGGAATTTGGTGGGCTTTAGCCCCTCCGTGGATGAGAGAAAGGTGGTTCTCACCATTCCAGTAGATCTTCCCCCTTGAGATGGAGTCTTCTGTTGCTGAAACAGCCTCAATGGTGAGACTTGCAAGGAGAGGTGGGAAAACAGAAGCAGGGATTGTTGGTTTGCTGAAACAAACTTATTCAGATCCTTAGAAGGAGGAAAGGTTGGATGGGAAGAGAACTAGTCCCACTTGCACTTAAAATAGAAAACATGGGAATGACAAATTGCAGGCCTAGATTCTTCATACTTATCTGAGCTTCTGGTTTTGTTTGTTTACTGTAAATTTTTGCAGTAACTGTTAAATTGGAAGATGTGCTGGACAGGATGATGGTAAAATTTTCTCACTAGCTGTGAATAGCTGTACACTTCACGTGGGAGAAGTTAATGATATAAATACAAAAATATATTGTAAGCTCTAAGAACTGAATTTAACTATAGCAGTTAGTAATTCCTTATGACATATCACAAGGAATATGTCAAAAACTTGTCTAGTATGGGAGTCGTCTTTTTGAATGAAACACACATTGTTTACCCTAAGGATCGTTGCCAGCAGAATACATACTCCTTGCAAAGAATAAAAACTGATGGTCTTTCCTTTCTTCTTTTCAGGCAGCACAAATAGTCCTGATTTCTCTCTTTGAATTGAACACTCCTGAGTTTACCATGTTACTTGGTGCCTTGCCAAAAACATTCCAGGATGGTGCTACCAAGCTCCTGCACAACCACCTCAAGAACTCCAGTAACACCAGTGTGGTGAGAAGCCCTTGTCCTTGCAAACAGCAGAGCCCCAAAGACAGCAGCTCGTTGATAAGCTTTTGCAGATGTTGAGTAGTATGAATTATCTGTAACTGTTGTCTTGAAGCAATATGGCAACAGAGGCTTCTGTTTGATGTTGCGTTTATAGGGACCATTAAAACAAAAAAACTCAGTTATTTTTAAATTTAATACAGTCATAACCAGTACAGATTTAAAAAGAAAAAAAAAATAATTACTGAGAAGCACATGAAAGTTGGTGGGATTTGTGCTTTTAAGTTGGTGATGCTTTTGAAAATCCTGCCAGTATAATGACCTTTTGGCTAAAACACATATCCTGATACCACAGATTTTCTGGGCTTACCGCTGCTATTGAAATCAGTTTAATAACAGATATATTGTCTATGAAGAAGCTCACAGGAGCTTTGATGTGACCTGCAAGGTCTCCTCAGTCTGCACCTATTACTTTATGTATTGGTTTTACGGGAAGCTCTTACATATTTTTATTTCTCTGAAGGAATATGTTAGTAGAGGATTTNGAGCAGCAAGGATTAGGGTATTTTTTTGCCTTTTTTATGTGGAAATCTTGTGAAGCTTGGTGGAATTTGAACCCTGCTATCTTTGCACTTTTGCTACTTTGGACAAGTATACCTTTGTGTAAGCTAGAACTGCAGCATTAGGCTTCCAGGCCACATGGTCTGGATTCTCTAGTACCTTTGACTTTATGTGAAGAGAGACAGAATTAGGAGCAAGTTCTCCTCATTTTGCTGTGGTATAAATGATTGTGCAGGCCAGTGGAAAAATAAGTTAGATTGCTTACTTATGCTTGTAACAAGCACGATCAGAATGCTTTAGACAATGCGGAAAATAGCTGCATAATTAAATTGCTAAATTGCCAGGGTAAAGGTCTGCATACTTTGGAGCCTGGCAAATCGTGTCTGAGAAGCTGGGTAGCCTGGTGGATTCACAAACCATTTCTCTGGCAATATTTGCAGGCTGTATGCGTTGCATAGCTAAAATTGCAGGTACTGTGGATTGTGGAAAAGTACACGTGTGCTTGCTTTATCTTCAGAGCAGTACCTTCAAGAACATATTAATGACTACATGAACCATAGCTGCCGATTTTTAGGTGAAGAGCCAGAAACAAAACTTCACAAAGCTTGTCTAGTGCAAACAAAGGCAATATTTGGACCTGCTGTTGTTGTGTACTCCTGCCTGTGTATTGCAACATGCTGCTAATCCCTGTCTTCCTGCTTCTGTGCCAGGGTTCCCCCAGCAATACCCTTGGTCGGACTCCTTCCCGGCACTCCAGCAGCAGAACCAGCCCCTTAACTTCACCTACCAACTGTTCCCATGGTGGACTGTCTCCAAGGTAATGTGGCAGGCTAATTAAACCACTTGCAAAATATTAAAGGATTTCAACACTGAGTGTGCATTTGCAGAATATGACTCACTTTGAAAGCGAAATAAAGACCAAAAGTTTACAGATTGCTCCAAAGAAACGGGGTTTAAACATGATAATGAAGTCAATCACCAACCATGTATTGTTCCAGTCCTCATGTTATCTGTGTAATCTGAATGTCTCTTCTTATAATATGAATTTTCTTTCATAACTGGGCCTTCTCCAGAATCACATTTATGGGTTCAGTAAAGGTGATATTAAATGGCAGCATTAGAAATGAGGTCTTGTTGAGGTTGCAAATACCACAAAGTATATGATGACTTTCAGGTCAAGGTTTTGAGACCCTGTCTATTTTCTAGGTGTGCCCTTGTGATCAGTAATTCACCTGACTGTAGCACAGTGCTTGTGCTGCTGAGAGAAGTAGTGAACCTCCTGTTCCCCTCTTGTGCTTTGTGAGGATGCAGAACAAGCAGAGGTGGTGACTGTTTCAATGCCGAATACCTATCAAATTGCTCTCCTGGCTGCTCACAAGCAGAATAGTGGCCTGATCCTTTGGGCAGCAGGTCCATTGCAACTCGAACCTGAAGCTGCAGTTGCTACCCTAGAATATGTTGGTCCACTCCAAAACCCTTTATTGAGCAAACATGGACTCTTGGATATTGGGAACATACATGTTTCACACCATAAAAAAACTTAAAGCAGAGGACGTAGGAATTAAAGCAGTATGCTCTGGGACCATAGAAATATTGGAGGAAAGTGTTAGGTTGTATTAGGAAAATATTAGACCTGGTCAGGCTTTGATTCGTGCTGGGAATGCTTAAAAGCTGCTGCTTCTGTCTGCCAGCCCTCTCCGTGGGAGGTCACTCCCCTTTGTCCTTGGAAGAGACAGAAGGAAACGTGTTGGGTGATGACTGCAGTTTGTAGTCCAGTGTGGTAATTTACACTGAAATCTGTTGATCAGCCCTGTTGTGACTTGCTAAACCCTGTCTGGAGGGATGCTTAGATGTGTGAGTTCCCATGCGTCAGGAAAAACACAGGCTTTTAGCCTTTAATGAGTAATTATTTGAATTCCAGCAGCATAGGAGGAGCGCATGGGGTTTTCTGAGAAAATATTGGATATCTAAATACATCTTTGTGACCCCTAAATCCACTGTAATCCAAAACTAGACTGAGAGGTTGCAAGCCAAGGTCAAGTTGCCTAGTATGAGGTTTTTTTCAACAAAGGTTTCATTAAGAAATTAAGTGGTAGAGTTTCAGGGGAACGGTTCCAACTATGTTGCTTCCTTTTTGACTAGTTTGAGCATTGTTGCCCTGCTGATTTCTGTCACAGGAAATTATAAACTGAGATATGTCTCCCTGTGGTTACGTTGTGGCTTTGGCCACGTTTGCATGTGGCACTTATTTTTTTGAATCCATGACCTTTAACCATGCTTTTTGGGTTTTGCCATTGGGACATAACTGTGTTTTGCCACTTCACTTGCTGCTTTTCAGTTTGTCTTTGCATTCTTCTCACCTTTTGATGTCAGGATGCACGTATCAAAATATTGATTAAAGCATTCAGCGTACACTTAATACTTTATTGCTGTTGTTTTCTACTATTTTGGGTTTAGCAACTGGAGGTTTTTCCTGTATGATATCTTCTCAAGGAATAGTTAGAGAGGGCATGTAATTCCAGAGCATTCTGCCATTAAGTTGTCAAGACCAAAGCTGCCACTGCAGTGGGCCAGGAATTTCCTTTAGAAAACAATCATTCTTTCAATTTTCTATGGAGTTCTTGGAAGTGTTGATCCAAAACTTAGGTGTCTTTTTAAGAAGCGTGTCCCGTTTCCTTGCTGGATTTAGCTATTCAAGAGTGATGTGTAAAAGTTACTCTTCAATTATAGGTGAAGGTGGAAGCTGCTGTAAAAGCCCTTTAAAATACTCAGGGGAGAAGTTCTACTTTTTTTTGGTGAGTGACCTCTGAGTAGTAACAGTAGCTGCAGATTTTTACCATTTGTAGAAAAGGTGGTGGCAAGTACTGTGAGTCAGTGGCAGTAGCTTCTGATGCTGTGGTGGACTGCATCCTTCTTGAAAATGCCTTGTGCAGCACAGTTTGAGCATGGTCCTGACTTGCAGAACACGGGAGAACTTAGCTAGTTCTGTTTCTAAAGAGTACATATGGTCGTCCTTCTCTCAGAAAAAAGGCTTTGGGAGATGTGCTAGCGGATTTTGGGAAACAGGGTACACTGCAGTATTGCAGTTCTTGGTATAGATGCTTCTGTGTCATGTTCACATTACAAATGCTTGTCGTTTGCTATTATCAGTGGTGTAAAATGTCACTTTTCTCTCTACAAACTTAGAAAATGAGCACGCTGGAGTCATTCTGATAGTGTAAAAGGATAAAGATTCTCACAGTTTCTCTGTGTAGCCCTTCTCTGAAACTAGGCTTGGCTTTACGTTTGTACAGGACCCATTGCCAAAGGGTTGTACTGAGGTTGTGTATACCCGTTGCTTCCTGGGCGCTCCATGTGCAGGCCCTGCTTACCTTGTCCATTCCTGTGTCTCATACAGGCAGCCTGAGTGCAGTCAGTCGAAGGGTTATCTCCAGTTCTTAACGCCAGCTTTTGTTTTGAAGTTTATACTTTCCTTTGAATTTTTCTTGATGCACAGGCTAGAGACGTATATGTCTTTGGGGGTGGGAAATGTGTAGAAAGGATAGTTTGGTTCCTGTAGGAGTATAAAAATGTTGATAAGCGTAGCTGCTTTCCCATATTCCTAATGGTTTGTGGACAATATCCTCAATCAGGAAGGCTTCATTGATACGGACTTTCTGTAGCATGTATGTATGCCATTGCCCTTAGGTCACATTACTTCTCCCATATTATTGCCATCACAGCTGAATTCTGGATGACTGATTTTTAAATTATTTTTGTGTGTGTATTTGTGTATACATGTATTTGACATCTCTGGATAGATTTTTGAATGTTTTGGTTGAACTGGACTTTGCTGATGCAAACAGCTAGTTTGCCTATCCAGATGATAACATCTCCTTAACTATCCCCTGCTGTTAGTGTCTTCAGAAGGGTGACATGCTTTTGGGGCCTTGGGCAGAGTCCATCCTTCTGCATTCATTTGCTCCATCCAGTTCTGCTTCATGATCACTAGAACATATCCACTGCATCTGTGAGTTACTTCTGCATTCGTACCTGCCTTTTTTTGTCTTGACAGTTTTATTTTTTGGGGAGAGGAGTTATGGAGGAAATAGGTGTTTTCTGAAGAAGAAAAGCAGGGGAAGGCACTTGGGAAGACTGAAAATAATCGGAAAAACCCCAGACTTCTGACTGAGAGGAAAGACCGTTTCGTGGGCAATGCTCAGATGAGTGGCTTGAGTTTGTGTTGGACAGAGAAAATTTTCTGACATTTAGTAAATGGTGTAGTATGACAAAAAGGAAGATACTAAGTTGTGAAGTCCTCCAGTGAAGAATACCGTTCTGAATGGCAAATGAACTTCTGTAAACTCAGATGTTACATTCAGGTTGTGAATTTTAACCTAGAGTTCTGTAGGAATATTTGAAGGAGTATCGAATGAGTAAGTTTGCCTTACTGTTTCTGCCTTTATTAGTAGCCTAGAAACCTGTGTTTAGTTCCAATTATGAAAAAACCCCACCAAATTTAGTCTTTCGAAGATCCCTAGAGGAAATGCATCAAAATAAAAGGCTAACAATTTTATTTGGCTATATAAGTTTATGTACTTGATTTTTCACTGACAATAGAAAATACCATTAAAAATAAAATTGGACAGTTTCATTATTAAGTTGAGCAAGGCAGGGCAGGGAAAAAGAATTAAAATAGGCCACCTACCTTATATGATAAGGACAAATCTGCATTGTTTGGTGGCCTGTTGGCAGGTAGGTGAGACCTGAGCTGTGAGACTTACCGACACTCTGGATGTCTGGTGTATTTCGGTGATAGTCGCATGTAATAGCTATGGGTTTTGATTGCTGGTTAACAAGTAAATTTCTTGACACCACTCTTCAGAGGAGATTTGCTGCTGTTTGCACTGGAGCAATTCTTGACTTACTTGCCCCATCTGATCTTGCAATATCTTTCACTTGAGTATACACAAATGTGACTTTCTGAGACTTAACTTAATAGAAACAAATTGGTGTCCTGAGTAGTCCACCGGCTCAAGCATCTATACAACCATTTAGAAAATAATTTTGAAAAATCCATGTACCATAAAAGGAACAGGACAAAAGGAAAGGTTAGACACATTGACCCAAAGGCACAGGATCAGAGAGTGACCAGAAGGGGCTTGTGGAGGTTTGATGAGAGATCTGAATTGACTTAGAGGCTGGTTTCATCCAATCGTTCCAGGTTTGTCTGCTGAGACCCGGGCCATGTCCCCAGTTTATGTGATGCATTTACACTTAGGCTGACTTTCACTTGCTCTACACATTTGGGATCAGTTTGAATCTGGTGAAACAGGATCAGATCTTAAGCCCTGCAAAGGTTTGCTGATTGTGTAGGGCCTGATTGCAGGCTCTTATAGAGGCACCAGGAGCCAAATTTAAGAAGCTACCTTTGGGTGTCTGATAAAAAAAAATCAGCTCCAACTTTCCTTTCTTCCAGGGAAATCCTGTTGCTCGCAAATACCTGCTTAGAGTTTGAATAGAGATGCGTGGTCAGGGATTGTTCACTTAGAACATTGTAGGAGTTGTTTATAGAGGCTATATCCATTTGTAAAATTTACTGGTTAGTACAAGTAGGGACTACTTGCCTGTGAACCATATCATTATGTTAGGAATAAAAGTGGAAATTAATAATAAAGGCCAAACCAATGACTTATGGGGATCAATGGAGTATTCTTGTTTAATTTTGTTTCTATTAATTTTTTTCTCTCTCTCTTCAAGGCAGCATGACAGCACTAAACCACTCAGATTATAGTTTCTTTATTTTTTTTCTCCTTCCTCTCCTTTCTCTGTTTTTTCTCTCTTTCGTTTCTCCTCTGATCACGGCAGTCGGTTCTGGGGTTGGAGTGCAGACGGGCTGTCGAAGCACCCCCCTCCCCTTTCTCAGCCTAACTCCATCCCCACTGCTCCTTCCCACAAGACTTTCAGACGCTCTTACTCTCCCAGGTAACAAGCTACCTGTTAAAACCAACTTGTCTGAGATGTCACAGTATTATTTACCTTTCACACTGTGGGATTCGTTCAAATGTGGGAAATGATTTCAGAGGCTTTGGTTGGAAAAGGAAAAGAGATGATGATAGCTTTCAGCGAACGGTGGCAGGCAGCCACTTGTTCATTGCTTGGGGAAGATGTGGCATACAAGTGGGGAGGAAAAAAAAAAAGGTGGATTTTTCCAGAATCTTCCTCCCTGCCAAGTTCCTGAAATGGGGGTACGTTTCACAGTTGGTTTCCAACGCAGAACGCAGTTGCTGAGCACTTTCTGCAGGCACTGGTTGCGTTACGATAGCACAGGGGAGGTCTTTCAACTTGGCTACACTGTGCCAGCGGCACACGAGTACATTCAAACAGCCGAATACAGGTCAGTAGTGATTTCACGTCTGTGGGAGTGAATATCCGTAGGAAAATGAGGATGATGCTTGCATATACGATTTTACCAACCACCTGCACAGTGTGACTGTGGAACGTCTTGGAAATTTGTAGTATTGAAATTATAATTGTCCTGACCCACAAGATTCAGAGGTTATTGATCGCTAATTCTGACATCTCTTCTTCCTTCTGTGCCCTCACATTTTGTTCCAATTTGCATACAGATCTTTAATCAATATACTGGACTAAAGCTGCATACTGGTTTTAATCAAAAAACCCCTTCTGAATACAAATTTAATTTGTCAGATCTCTATGCTAAATCCCTTGGATGCTTTTTTAAGTTTATACCGTGACAACAGCCTTTCTGTAGATGTGGTTTCTCCTGACTTAAATATACCTATTACCTGAAGAAGGACTATATATATAGTCTTTCCTTGAAGCAAGAAATTCCTAATGAAAAGCTGTTGAAAGAAAAGCAAACAAATTGTTCTTTGAGGACTTAAAATCTGGGAATCTGTGATGTCTGAGAGAGAAAATAGAATCCCGTGGTCTGTACTTCTGTGAATACCTGCAGAATTAAAACTTTAAATCAATGTTTTGACTCTTCTAGGACACTAAGATATCTGTGGAAGAGATCTGGGTTGATTTTTGGAGTTAAAGTTGAGAATATTTTTTTTTTTCCTCCTTTCATTAGCTGACACCAAGGTTTGGAATCATTTGACATATATTCCAGCCCAGAGCCTGAAAGTGCAAGGAAGTGGGCTACTGTGTACTGCTTGAGGAACTAAACTGTTGATTACTTACACGTAGTTTGGATAGGGAACTGAATAGTAGTTTATGGAAGTAAAATGTATTTCATGTCAGACTGGAAAACTGCCAAATTGTATCTTGATAGACCTGTAGAGAGCTGCATTGTTTAGTGCAGCAGAAGATGGAAAATAATGTTGTGACATCCCTGAACACTGCTCATCTCTGCTCACTTCTTATTCATCCTGTGACTTTCCTCTAGTTTTCTGCATGGGTCATTTTTTTTTTTTCCCCAAAAAGGTGGGTGTAGTTCCATTTTATTTTTTTATTCCCCCCATCGTGTTGTCTGTGAAGTGTTCCAGCACACATACTGTCAATAGATGTGTGTGTACACATGTAGAGTTTTTGTTCATGTAGAACACAGCCATAATGTGATCTCCTATGCAGGCTTACTCTTGACATATGAAATCACTGGTTTCTTGAGATTTTTATTAAAATGTGGTTTTGTGCTTTGAAAAATGCATCAGATTTAGAAATTAGTCTTTTAGCATTGCAGAGTCTGCACTTGATCTCGTCTTCGGTAGCAGTGTAGGGCAAAATTCACCCCTGAGGAAAGAAGCGATGATTGTAGCAGAAGATTTAGCATCAGTATATCTGTGATTATTTCTCTTTTTGTGTGACCTTTGGTAAGTTGTGTCATCTCCTGGTGTGAGTACACGGATACAGTCACATGTACACCTTCCTGAATGGCGGTTTCATTGCTCACTTAAACATTGCATGAAAAGCCCCTTAATATCTATGAATTAAATGTGCTTGAGCTCAAAATCAATATTTTCGAGATCATATGAAAGAAAGGTTGTCCTATACCTGCCTGATACATATGAAGAATGTAAGAACTGCCTTTACTTTTGTCAGGAAAGCCATCACAGTGCATTAGTGTTATTCATCTATTTAAAAGCCCTGAATACTTTGACTTCTGTAGGTTTATAAACAGTTTTTGTTTCGGGGTCTCAGTCTGTTCTTTAAGTGGTTTCTCTTTCTTCCTGGCCAGACAAACACTGTTTAAAGTTGGGGAGTTGTTCTTTGGTTTCTTTGCCAGAATACACGGTGCTGATGCTTGTGTGCGCGTTGCTTGGGAGCCAGGGATTATGGCTATTTTCAGTGTGTTAATCCCAAAGGGATCGGGCAGCACCAATCTTATCCTCTGTCTGAAGTTCCTGAGTGTATTCCAGAAAATAGTGTTTCTAGGTATTTAATATTCTGCTTCTAGTTCTATTGAAAATAATATCTGTGTACCCGGGATTCAGAAGGGATTTTATGTTGGTTTTTTTTCCCCACCCACCTCACAGGGAATCTTTCTTTTGTGGAAAAGGAAGAGTTCTTTGTTCAGCCATCCTTGTCCAAGCCCCTCCTGTCATCCTTCTCTAACTGTTAAGAAATAGTAATTCACCCTGTAGGGAGCCACTTCTTGCCATTTATTGACAAACAACTTGATGTAAATGTCTCGCATTCTTTTGGTTTATTTGCTTCTGGCTCTACTAAGATCCGAGACTCCCCCAGAGAAATTGTTTTCAGTTACTAGGTCTGTTCATTAAATCTCTCTTGGAAAACTGATTGTCATGCAAACTCAACTTCTCCTAGAGTGAAGCCCTGCCGATAATGCCTTTTCATTTTCTCCAAGCTTGTAGGAGCTTCTCTTCCTAGCCACGCCTTTTCGTATCATCTGCCCTTGCATGCCGGGTATTTTTTCATGGAACTTAATTTTGGATAACTCCCCAAGGAATCCCCAAACTTGTATGGCTTGATGCTGCTGAGGAATTTCTGAGAACAGACAGGCTGCAAGAAAGCATCAGATTTGAGCAAGAGAATTCCCAAACTTAAGCTCAATACTGAAATACATCTTTTATCAAGGCATCGTGCAAGTGGTTTTGATTTTACTACTCTATAAATGAAAACGGGACACATTAGACTAAGGTTTATGTCAAAATACATTTTCCTTTCCATTACATCTGTCACATTTGAATCCATTGATAGAATATATTTGATATATTATGAAACTTTAATGTCATTGATTTCATTTCCACCAGCCATCAGAACCTTTTTAGTTCTCATAGCGATCGATTTTATTTATTTTCCTTTTTGAATAACACCTTTACCATGCTGGGGATAGGTCTTTTGGTTTACAGAAGCTAGCGCACTCATTGCTATGGAACATAACAAACAGTGGACCTGATTTCCCCTCACTTACAGTGGTGTAACGCCACTGATTTCAGTGGAACTTCTGCTAGATTTAGCCCTGTTTGAGGGGAGACTCAGGCCTAAAGTCTGCTTTGATTCCATCCATGTTTTGTTACAAGGCACTGTTAGAAAGGGTGCACCAAATCATCTGTCTCTGACTTGGCATTGTTTTTGTTAACAGTCAAAAGCGAATTCCAATTTCATATGTAACACTTCATATACGTTTGGTCTTTAGTATGCTGGATTATGACACGGAGAACCTAAATTCTGATGAAATCTACAGCTCTCTTCGTGGAGTCACAGAAGCAATTGAAAAATTTAGTTTCCGTAGTCAAGAGGACCTGAATGAGCCAATCAAACGTGATGGAAAGAAAGACTGTGACATTGTAAGTATTCCATTGATTAACGTCCCCAGATAGGTGAAATTTTGAAACATTGTGTTCAAACCTGGCTTTGGATTGTTAGTGTACAAAAGCCAGTTATTCCTGCTGTATTCTTGCAAGTGTCTTCAGCTTATTGGTTGCAGACTTCTTATAACTAAGTTATGGGGTCCCACTAATGTAGCCCTTGCTCCCTTTGAACTCTAGCTGCCTGTGAAATGTTCTCACTGGGTTTGAGGGAGTCTGAGGCACGAAGGAAACAGTGCTAGTGTTCCTCAGGCTCAGCACGGCTCAGTCATGGCTTTTTCATGGAGTGTTTGTAGTCAGGTCTCTAACGGGGCATGTTAGTTCCTAAAATTCATGGGTGGTTTCCCTCACAGGCTCATTACTTCCTATATAGGAAGGATCCATAATCACTTTAAGGACACAACTCATGTGGTACCTTATGCTGCATGAATGGTTACAGAATTATCTACCATGTGAGATGCCATTTGTTTTAAATACATGGATTGCAAAATTTACAGGAATCTTAGACTACGATCCTTATGAGTACCTTCCAACTTGTCTATGACAGTTTTGCTTCCTATCTGAACAAACAAGTTTAGGTTAGTAGATTAGGTTAGCCTTCAAAGCTAAAAATTCTTGGTCCAAGATTTTATTTTGTTCATTTCATGTTAGCTTGTTAAGCATCACCCAGTCCCCTCTATCAGTGGGGCTGTGAAGTTTAATGAGAAGGATGTTGCTTTTGCTTCCTTTCCTAGCAAATTGGTCCTGTCCCAGAGTTTATGATCTTTACCAGCTTGTGCAGTTTTAGCAATATTAACTTAGATTTTGGGACGTTAGCATAGCTTTTTGTCCTATGGTCATGAGATATTTTTGGAGCAGTTGTAGTTACATAAGGGAAAGAGTTGGTAGTAAGTTTTACTCAAGCATTACGTACATGTAAATGGTTTCATGCATCTTCATATTGGTGGATGAACTCCAAAAAAGCTACTGCTTCCAGAATTTGAGTAGTCTCATGTATTTTCTGTCTGTTTGATCCCCTAGGTATCTCGGGATGGTGGCCTCGCTGTGCCTACTGGCGACGTCCGTGGAAGCAGTGACATTGTGGAAGGTGGAAGGATGGCTCTAGATAACAAAACCTCCCTACTTAACACCCAGCCTCCCCGCGCCTTTTCAGGGCCACGTGCTCGAGAATATAACCCCTATCCTTATGTCGACACAATTAACACTTACGACAAGACTGCCCTGAAGGAAGCAGTGTTCGATGATGACATGGATCAGCTTCGGGATGGTTTGTATCAGTATATGTCATAAAACTGCAGGCAGCTTGCTCTGTTCCTGGAATATTTGTGTATGGGTAGTGCTCTCAGATACGGCCTGCCCATGCTTATGTTGTGTATTGCTTTGTAGCTGAGTCGAGGCTTGGTATGAAAATACTCTGTGTTCTCATGTGCCAGCAGAACCTGATCTGTGGCTATTGAGAAACTGTTATACTGCAGTTTTAATTTTTCTTTGTCTAGAGTTTCCCTCAAACTAGTTCCTTAAGCATCTAAATGCATCTGTAGGGACGCTATTTTGGGGACCTTCTACTCTTTGACTGAAACATCTCACTCAGTAGCTTGTTGTTACTGAGTGTTTCCCTTCATTTAAGTGGTGCTGCACCTTAGCTTTATTCTTGTGCGGTGCACTGATGAGTCACTGTACTTTGATCTAAAGGTCATATGTGTGATCGCTGGTTTTGGGTGTGTGTGTCTGGGGAAAAACTGGCAGTTCTCATCTTGTAGCAGTAATTGGAACTGGATGAAATTCAATCATCATCTCTTCCTGGTTCGTTAGAACCATGTGCAGATTCATGGGCTGTGTTATGAACTAAGGTGAAATTGTGGGTTAGTTGGATTCTCTTGCGTGCTTGATTGAGGCCGCCTGGGATTTGATGCATTTTGGGGGGGCGGGGGGGAGTTGTTATGTGCACTTTGTTCTGTAGAAGGTTAGTAATCTTGGGATCTTTAATCTTTTTTCCCATTTCCCCAATGATTTGCTGCCATTTGTCCTAGAAGTACCCATTGACCATTCAGATTTGGTGGCTGATCTTCTGAAAGAACTCTCCAACCACAACGAGCGGGTGGAGGAGCGGAAAGGAGCTCTCCTGGAACTGCTGAAGATCACAAGGGAAGATAATCTCGGAGTTTGGGAGGAACATTTCAAAACCATTCTGCTCTTGCTGCTGGAAACGCTTGGAGACAAAGATGTGAGATGTGGATTTTTGTTTTAACTCCCCTGTACATTGCTTCATCTAGGGTGATAGTTCCTCCACACTAGTTGCAATGAAACCTGCTGCGTTTGTACAGCACCTCATCAGTGATGCTGCACTGCTTGTTTTTTCTTTTGAAAGTTGGCGACTCTGCTTTTGTTTTCAGTGTGCTTAATGATGAATGTTAAGCTGTTCTGAAGTGTTCCAGTTTTTCCCCCTCCCTCTGGAGTGTTAGTAACAAATAACTAGGAAATTGAACTAGAATCAGAAGAGAAGTTATCTTCTGATCTTGTACAAAAACTACCAAGATTTCAAAAGTTGTTCTCTTCCAAATTAGGATAAAGTTACAAGCTCTTACTATATCATACCTATTCCCCAAAAAAAGGAGAATATATATTAGTTTATTTTTTTTGCTTTATGTGGTTTAAAGATCCAGGCTATTAGACCTCATGGGATGGGTCTCTGTCTCTTGCAAAAATGTTATCAAGAACAAACTTCTCTTATAGGGGATCTTGTTTTGAAGTATTAAAAAAAAAAAACCAACCTGCATTATTATCACAGCTTTGTATCTGATAGCTGATCAAAGTGGTAATTTACAAGCTAGACTTTTACTTTTTCTACTTGGGGCTATTTGTTCAGCTTGCAGCACAATGATACTTGGTAAAGGCTCAGCACCCTGTTGCACCTTCACGTCAGAGCCATGCTCCATCTGAATGTTACAAAATTTAGTCTCCAAAGCACTGAAGGGCTCTCAGTTCTTTTTTGTTTCATCCG
Organism: Dromas ardeola; assembly: GCA_013398915.1. Taxonomy (NCBI): domain Eukaryota; kingdom Metazoa; phylum Chordata; class Aves; order Charadriiformes; family Dromadidae; genus Dromas; species Dromas ardeola. The sequence continues at coordinate 601,760 of VYZM01005653.1, read as the reverse complement.
ATTCAAAATCCATTGTATTTCTTATGCTCCTTGTAAAGTATATGGCGAGCTCTCAAAAATTTTAATTCAGAAGCAGTGTAGGTGGCTGGCACTTTCTCAGTCATTTGTAGTATAAGCATGAGCTGCTCTAGTCCTAGGTGTTAATCATAGCATCATCGCACATGTATCAGAAGATGTGGTAGCTTTATCTAAATACATGTGAATTGTGATAGTGCATGAACTTTGCAGATGAATAACAAGGGACATGCTTTAAAGGCTGAATATAGAGTAAAGTAAGTATTCCTCTGCTGAAATGATAGAATCTATTTGGAGTGGCTACAGGCCAAAAACTTAATATAGCAGTTATGAAATTGAAGCAGGTGTTATAAATCCCTTCTGCTAATGATCTTTTGATATAAAGGATTAACACATAGGTCAGTGTTGACTACAATGACTGACTGTTCTTGAAAGTAATTTCCATAGGAGTTACAGGAAGAGAGTCGATTTTACTGCATTAGTATATGAGAAACAGCTTTGTTGCAAGGATGGAGCCCAGTTTGATATCTGCAAAGCCAAGCAAAAGAAGGAAGGGCAAAACAAATACAATCTGAGCTTCTTTGTAGATTGATGTAATGCAGACGTGCTGCTTTGGGTACAAATTTGTACTTCATTGCCAAAAGAGTATGGAATTTAACAAAGTAGAGTCATTCTGATTCTTTCTTGTATCTATGACAGCAGTCATTTTATGTGAATTTTTGTGCAATAGCAAGCAAGGAGACCAATTCTGAATTGTAGTTATATTAATTACACTCCTCACTCCACTGGAGCCGGTAGATTTCTGGTGGCATCCATAAGGAGCCATGAGAACTTACTTCAAACTACAATTTTGAGAAGTGACTTTTTCTAATGTGGTTTTCTCTTGACACAGCATTCAATAAGAGCCCTGGCACTGCGAGTCCTGAGAGAGATCTTACGGAACCAGCCGGCAAGGTTTAAGAACTACGCGGAGTTGACCATCATGAAAACACTGGAAGCACATAAAGATTCCCACAAAGAGGTGAGTGAGCCTTTCAGTGTTGCTACTGGGAAAGCAATATGGACGTGCTGAAGAAATGTAGGAGCCGTGAGATTTGACAGGCAAACATGTTTGACTCATCTTGACAGTGGAACAAGCTGATATGAAAATCCTGTCTTCATACTTGGGAGACTTAATATGCTGAAGCAGGGAGGAAAAGTTGAGACTGACAGAGCTGTTTAAGTGGATTTGGAGCTATCTGGAATTGTAGGACACTGTTTAGCAACTTCCCAGGATTTCCTTGCTCATTCGGGGAGAGGTTGAGACCCTGTAGTAGAAAAGCACATTTAACAATTTTTCGGAGCACACTGGGGGCACTACGCTCCCTCTGTCTGTATGGGTAAGGATAGGAAACATACTGGAGAACTCAAAGCCCAGGTGCAAGCAGAATTGTATGTGAAAACTGAATGGTGAAATGGGGCCATTTCACCATTTCCCTGGAAAACTGTGAACTAGTGAATAACAGGAGAAAATGGTCAAAGAGGCCATGCTGCTGAAAAGAAGCTGGGGCAGAGGAAGAAGCAAAGGCAAGAGTGAATTGCATCTTCTTTTGGTGAGAAAACTTGTATGTAAAACTGAAAGTATTCTTCTGGAGTAAAACAAAAATAAAGGGGCATGATGATAATGTTTGAAGTAGATCAATTCAGATTACATTTAAAGTCAATCTTTGTAGATTGACTTCCAAGCTGGATCTTTTAATCTACGTCGTGCATGTTGCAAGTTTGAACTAAAGCTTGGAAGGTGCCACATGAATGTCTCTGTATGTCCGTGACGACTTTGTTACCAAAGTCCTTGCTTTGAAATCTAAGACACTTATTCTTCTCTGCAACAGGCTTGTGCTAAACTAGCAATTTTAGGCATCTCTGTCTGGAGACCGTTGGCCATGAAAAAGATCATTGTGTAGATCAGACTGCTCCAGAGCATTGCATAACTTGCACAAGGTTATGTTAGCTGTGTGTAGCAGAAACTGTACTCTTTAAAAACCAAAACAACAAAACAAAACAAAAATCACCCTCAGGGAAAGAACCTAACAGGCTGGATTTCTCTAAAATGCAAAAGTAGAAAATGTTTAGTCCTTTAGTGAATGGGGACTGCCGTACTCTGCCTACCTTCCTCTCCTTGATTTAGAGCCTTTGCACTCCTGTCATTTTCAGTTCAGAGTAATAAGAAGCAGTTGTAAATTGATTTCCTGATAAAGCAGTCAGACAAAACATTGTGTTCTGAAGGAGTGCCTTTTATTGGCAGGTTTTCCCTGTTGCATACTTTTCAGCTCACCTTGACTCAGTGCCCTTTATATTTTTTTCTGAGAGTCCTCCAAAACTGCCATTTCTAGCAGGACCTTTCCAGATTGTCTCTGGCATTGTTTTTAATGTCCCTCAGAAGTCGCAGTCCTCATGGGACTGGTGGGTTTTATAGAAATCAAGCACAATGTTGAAAACATGACACTTCATGCCTCTGTACTCCCCACGCTGTGTTCTTCATCCCTGTGGTATGGAAAGGTTCTTCAGGATTTGCATGAGGTGCCTCCTGAGGAAAAGCAGAGAAGAATAAGTCTTTGCTACAGAGAAACCAAAGAGATGTGAGTTCTGGCACTTCTTTATAGAAGAATAATTCAGAGCTGTATTGCTAACAGCAAGTAGCTGCTGTGCTGTACATAACGTGCCTTTGATTTACAATGCGTTTCCATAGCATCTTCATAATTAAAAAAACACATCTGCAACTGCTGCAATGAGACCTTTGGGTGACAGTTGTCACAGCAGGACACGGCAGGTATATTCCTATTTTGTTATTTGTTGCTAAACAGTTGTGTGTGCACTACAGTATTAAGTGATGGCACAGGTGCTGGATTTTTCATTCTATAGATGTGTTTTTTCTAATCCCTGTGTAAATGAGGCTCTCAGAATCATGATGCAGCCCATAAAAGTCCGTCAGTAGTTTGAGAGTATTAGCATTCATGAAGTTAAGAAAAGTTTCCCAACCTGCACTTGTGTCAGTACATGAACTAGGCTAAAGATATGTCTGGGAATGTGCTTTAGGTATTTTTACCTGTAGCTAGGGCTTGCTGATTCAGTTAAGTCTGGGAAAAATTAACTGAGAGTCCATTTGGGCATGGCTCAGTTGGTCAAACTCATAGCCCTTGGCCAGAAGGTCACTAATTCCCATCCTGTGGTTGCCCCTTCAGCTCCCTGTCATTGCTGACTTTGCAGCACTGCTCTCTCCAGGAGGGGTGGAGGAGCTGCCCTTTGACTTGATCCCATTAAGCAGGACGTTATGTGAAGATTCACCAGTTTGTGATTGAGGGGCACTTTCAAAGAACAGCTGAAGAAGGAAAGGGAAGGGAAGATTTCAGTGGTCTGTTCCACAGTTTTCTTTTTCACTAAATCAGAGCAGTATTAAGGGCAGTGGTGTGCTGTCCTTAGGCTATGTAAAATAAAATTTTCCTCTGTATTGTAAAAACTATTTTGAGGAAAGCTGCTATACAATTTGATTTAGAAAGTGTTGATCCTTGTGCCAGTGATGCCCTGATAGGATGTCACACCAGGGTTTATTATGTTTCTGGGCGGCTGCTGCCCTGTAGTGGAAGACAGGAATGATCCTGGCTTTATAGTTTGACATCCTTTGGCATGCAACAGGCTGCATAAGTCAGCAGAAAAATGACCGTTTGAGCAAGTTGTATCTGTTTCAGTTTTTCTTACCTGATTTTCCCCTTCAGGGCTACTAATTGCCAAGTTATTGCTCCCATTTTCTGTTATGTGTGGTCCATGGAGAATCAGTTTAAATTGACCATGCAAAGAGGAAGAGTTTGAAGAGGAGCACAGTACAGAACCCTTAATCTCAAGTACCACCTCCAAGAAGTCATTCTGCTAGGAGGCAGTTCTTCGGAAATCAAGAAGGTGGTTCATTTGTCTTCCTAAATTCCAATATTGCTTCTGTTCAGCATGGTCAGGAGGGATCAAATAACAAGTTATAACCAACATATTCACCACCCAGCAAATACCACCCCCTCCTCCATTTGAGTGCTGATATCTAGTCAAAGATTGTCTGAAGCAAAAGAGCCTTTGGTTTTATTCCAGATTATGTAATTCAAAGCATCAGAACAGTGTGAGCATAGTTGGATATCTTGGGATGCTTGGATAATTGGTCGTGTCCAAGCTGAAGTCTCTAGACAGTTCAATCTTTGCCATGGCTAGAACTCTTCTGCCTTCTGTTGCTGAAGGCGAGGTCTAGGATCAGCAGAGCAGCACAAGGTAAGAGCTCCACTTCTCTTCCCAGGGACACAGGAGAGAGAAACTTGGTACACGGAGTTGGATGCTGAGTAGTCGTGCCTTGTGAGTGCAAATACAGGAGATTGGCAAACCACAGACCTCAGCGGAGGCTCAAAATTAATGTTGCCCTAGGCTGCAGACTGGAAGACTCTGGGTTGGGATCCATGTTTAGTTTGCATTTTTTAACTTCAGCCTGCTTTTATACTGTTTTTAGTACAACAGTCTATTCAATGCTGTTGATTTAATGGGGTGATGTGAAGAGTCAAGCCTGATTCAGTCATAACTGTAAATATTTATGGGGGCTGACATGTAAATGCCTTTCACTTACTTTTGGAGCATTAGAACGTAATTGAAGTTGTGGACGGTATTAAATCTTGTTGATTTTTATCACTCTTTGTTTGGAGTTATTTGGAAGAGAACCATCTTTCTGTTGCCAATTAGTTAATATTAACTCATTTGTTCCAGTGTAGTTACTCACCCATAACTAAGGAGAGATGCTGCCTGCTGACCCAATACCATTGATATGACATTGTTTCAGATTCATACCAGCAAAATGAGTATAAGTTCTTCTTATTAAGTATATTAAAACAGAAATAGTTCATTATCTTGGGAAACGGTTACAAAGTGAAAATCGCAGGATAGCTAATTCCCTGCTACTGTCTCTGCCGCTCTGTTTTTCTCTGCAACTAAGCCTATAGACCCAGCTGATGAGTGTTTTCTATGTGTAAGGAAAGGATATTGTGATATATCTTAGATGTCTAATTTTGGTCTTTTATTATCGAGAAGGTCCATTAGCATAATCGGGATGTAACATTCTTTGTTGTAACCCTCTAAAAGAGGGTGAAAAAGAACAAAACACAGCTATCCATTAACTGTAGATAATTGTTACTATCTTGCTGAGGTGCGTTTAGACTGGCCTCTGACACTTTCAGGATGATTTGCAACTGTCCTCTGATGGTGGTGTGATCTATGTAGGTTTCTGCAAAATGTAGCAGAAAAGCACTAAATGATCACAGTCTTAATTGAGGTTAATTGATAAAGGTTAATTGACATATAGTCCATGCTGGAAGCTGCCAAGCGCTGCAGCTTGGCAGTTGTTGATGTTGCATAGTATATGTTTATGTGCTTTTTCTAATTCCCAACACTCTTCAAATACTTAGTGCACAGGAGAAGCAGTCTAATCTACTTCATCTCCTCTGAATCCCTTATAAAAATCACATTGTTTTTTCATCTGCTTAGCACTCCCCATTGCGGAGTCCACTTCCTGCTTTGAAACCAAGTTCTTAATTGTTTGTTCCTCTCTGGATCAGACTGTAAAGCCTTCAGGGATGGGAGTTTGCCTGGCTAGGTATTGGTAAGCCTCCATCCCCTCCAGCTTAGATTATGCAGGCTTTAAGTAACCACCTCTAGATGGCAAAAATGGGCTCAAAACCGTAGCTGTGTGCCTTGTAAGCCTGAAAGCAAAACCTTGTTGTTCGGCTTAATGAACTTCTCTGGCTCGCCGTGTGTTTCACAATAGTGTACAAAGCCTCTAAGTTTTCAGTGGGGTTTTACCTACACTGTTTCATCCTCTCTGACTTTCTGCAGAGACGGTGCAACTAGCAATTGTGGCAAAGTACTCCAGCTTACAGTCCTACATACAGCTGGTATCTAGGTGTACAGGTGCTGCTCTGCTGAGATCCCAGCACGTTACACTGATGCCCTGCGTAGCCATGAACCTGGCACGTTCTGCCTTTGGCGAGTCAGGACATATATTTTTCTTATTTGCCAGTAGTTTATGTCACTTCAAAGCAGAAACGAAACCCTTTAGAACCCTTTAGAAAGCTGCTGCATATTGACAAAGAGCAGATTACCACAGAGAAGCTGCTTGCTGCCACCAGGCAGCAAGTGACATCTGTAATACTCTGAGAGGAATAGCTGAGCAGAAGAAATTACGCGGAAGAGATGGAGTCTTGGTTCTGGCTGTCTTAAGTGAACAGGATCCCATGGCTGCAGTGCATTGTGAACCAGCTAAATCTGTGGGAATTGCCATCCAAAGTTTGTCCAGCAAATTTTGTAGAACGTTGATGGTGCCAATGTGCTTTTCTATTAAAATAAAGGGGCCTGTGACAAGTGGCTGTCTTGATCACACTGTTCCTAATATTGCACAATAGCATATCCCCTCCCATTGAAATCAGAAAGCATTTCACGTGCATGTTCCTGGGACCTCCACCTTTGGAGCTTACTCCTTTATAGCATTAAGAAGACATTGTTAGAGGTGAACAGTCTGCCTGTGTGTTAACACCTCTCTGGTTTCATGTATGTGAATATGGTTCCTTCTCTGGAGCAAACTGGGTGGAAGTATAACACTTTCTGACTTTTGGGACACTCACTGGAAAGGTCTTAATGCACTGCAGATTTCTTTCAAGGAACCCACCATCAAACACAGCTTATGTTGTGCCAGCAGAAGTCAGGCTGAATCTAGTCTCTAGTATGTAGAGGAGTCTCGAGCATTTGGAAAGGAGAAAAACCTGCTTGTTTAAGGCAAAGTGCTATCTTTTAGATCTGCGTTCCTGGGCTACCTGCCCTGTGTTGAATGATATCGAACTACCCAGTGCAAGCCATGGTTTGCTCTAAGCTTTTACTGGGAGGTGAAATCATGTTTGTGACATACCTTACGTACAGCTTAGTGTCTGCGTTTTAAAAATGCTGGAGGCTCTCTTTAGTCTGGTACATCTTGCTTTACAGCCACCCTTTTGAACTTGCTGCTTCCAACTGCCATCATCATTTGACAGCTTTGCTAGTGTTCTTTCATATTTCTGAGATAGCTGAGAATAATCATATTATGTTAGACAAAAAGTTTGCTTTGCTTGATACCTTACCTGACTGACTAGCAAGAAGCAAGCATACAATGAGGCTTCCTGTCGATATCCTCCCTCCTTCCGGCTGTCCGAAGCTTACAGCCTTCCCATGCTAATGGTTCTGCCTCCCTCTCTGTGTGTTTTGGCCTTTGGTTTTTCTTCAGTAAACTTGTCTATTTTTTAATCCTCTTGTGACAAAGAGTTCCACAGTCTGAACATGTACTGAAGAGCACTCTTTTTCTCAAATTTAAAGGATGTATTTTATAACCACCACTACTTGTGATGTCTGCTGTTAGTATGAGCCTAATGGGGCCATTCCTGCCACTTCCCAGTGTGTATCTGTTGATCCTCCCTCCAAAGGTGGGAGGAAGAACTGTTGCTTGGTGCTGATTGCTCCTTTTTTCCACTCCTTTCAAGGCTGTTTCACTCTGCTGGTCAGGTTAAGACCCTGATTAAAAAAGATACCTGATTTTTTGATATTGTATGGTATGTATAATTTGCAAGACACAAGCGTTGTGCCTCACGGCAAAATATCTTTGCTAAACTCTACTATAATTGCGCGTTCTTGCTGCCAAGTGACCTGGCAGTTTGTATCTTCTGATAATGTACTTCCCTCTACGTGGGAATGCTGCTGATTTCTCTGGCATTACCGGGTGAGCTCTCATTACTCTGGGAGTGCTGTGCAAGTATTCAGACACGTGCTTTCCCTCATGGGATGCGGAGTTGGTCTGGGTGGCTGAACGCTTTATTCTGCCAAAGCCAGAAGGAAAGACCTTTTGGACAGGGCTGGTACTTGCATTGCAGAATAGTGGCATTTGGCTTTCTGTGCCAGCAGGGATGAGTTTGTCCTTTTGGCTCGCCCTCAGCTGGTGTTGCCCTACCCCTTCCTACAGCCTGGCCCTTTCCAAGGGAGCCGGGAGCTAGTTACCTGCAGAGGCTCCGATTCAAGCAAGCGTGTAAGCACATGCTGGAATCCCATTGACGTCAGTGAGACTTCGGCATGTTATTAAAGTTAAACAGACGCTTAAGGGGTTTGCTGAAGTGTGGCTTAGATGCAGACACTGTCTGCCAGATGTGCTCTCGGAAGACTTGGATGTCTCCCTGGTGTTGTCACATTTACAAGCTAATATCAGCAGGAAGCCTACTGGACATGTGTAATACGTCCTTCTGTATTCAGAGGGAAGGCACTTCAGGGAGAAGTGATGTGAAATACCCGACTGCTGTGTAAATGCGGCCAGATCCTTGCAAGAAATGGGAAGCTTTGCTGAAAGGACGACTTGCGGGGGCATAAATAAATCCTGCACCTTTACAGCTGACCTTATAATGTGCAAAATACGTATGACCTTTGTTGCTGTTTGAACCCTCGCATGTTTTGTGAAAAATTACAGCTATATTTTAACCCCTTGTGCTTGTAATCGGTTAATAGGCTTAATAAAAGGCTTTGTCTCATGCACTTGCTTCATACCCGTAACTTAATGTGCATGGTAAACTCTGCAAACAGGATGTGGAGCTGAAACCCAGATACTAAAATATTACTGCTTTCTTATCAAGTAGGATAACAGGACGATTTAAGGTTAAAAAAGGTATTTTTTTCTTTCAATGAGTTGTGATGTATATGCAAGCTTTTCTTTCTGAGGGTGACTGAAAACATATACTAATGGTAACTGGAATTGTTGCAAAGCAAAATCCCAAACGGTCTGCGTCCAAATAGTTATAGTTGGTGGGGCTTTTTAGCTAAAGTTACTTGCTCATGAATGTTGTTAAATTGACTACAAGATATCTGGGCTCTCTGTAAGTCCACTGCATTGTTTGTGGAAAGCTTGATGGTTGCAGTATTTTAGCACTGGGAAAGCTGACATCAAAAGCCATAGTGCCAAGAAGTGAATTCCTTTAAAGGAAACCTCCTGGGAACTCCTGACTTCACCCGCTCCAGCAATTCAATGCTGTGGCACCGGAGCATGGCATTGGTTTCCCTTAAGTACTCGGGTGTTTCTCTCCCTTCCCAGCAAAATCACATAGTGCTTTCTTCTAAGCTAGCACTAGCTTATGTGGAAAAATGCTAACTTTCATGTGTCTTGTGTGAAATTGAAGAGAAATTAGCAAAGAAATAGCTGGAAGAGGGAGAACTTGCTGGAAGTGGGAAAACAAGCATTCTATTCTGCTTGGTTACTCATTTACAGATCTTTCAGGATGAAATTTTTTGAATACTGACCACGTTGTGGATTGCCATTCCTTTTGGAATATGTTTTAGTATTATAATTAGATGCTGAGAAAGGCCTGAAGTAGATGGAGCAGTTTGACAGCTTTTCTTCTGTAAACAGAGCACTGATACAGCAGCAGTCAAGGTCTCAGGTCCGCTTCACCATCCTGCCTGTACCTTGTGGGAAGTATCTGGGATCGCTTTCACTGCTGGGTTTACTTTAGAGGATTCCAAGAGCCAAGTGGATGGGTTTTGTTATTTCCTGGGTGTACAAGTATCATCTGGCCATTCCTGTTTCAGAGGGGTAGCTGTCAGTATGAGTGGAAGATTAATGACAGTTGGTGTGGCTGTGACGCTAAGACTGTAGGTGAAGCAGGCTTTGTAGGAGGAGGTGGTCTCTTCTGGTCGTTATTCACTGCTGCTACCTTAAAATCAATTAAACCTTTTTGGAAGATGTTTTGTAGTCCAGGCAGGGAGACATTCTTGTCCTAGTAAGGACTGAGGTAAACTTCCAGATACTCCCAGTTCATGCATTGTCCAAGTAGTTACTTAAAAATAATGAAAGCTTGCCTTCTTTTGAGGCTTTGATAGAGCTACATCTGTGCATGGGTTGCCTTAGTCAAATAGAAATCCCTGAATTTGATACCATGCCGGTGTATGGAAGAGGGGAACGAGGACAATCCAGCAGCTATGGCTTCAGCCTAAGTGATGGGAGACCTGTGGTTTGATTTACTGCTTTTTTTGCGGATTGCCTGGGACAGGTTTCCTACTGCTGGTTGCAAAGTATCGACTTCAGACAACCCCAGGTAGTTTAACTTAGGATGAGTTAGAGAACTGGTGCTAGGTGTTCGAGCTTCCCACGCTATCAAGAAAGAGGAGGTGCCTTGAAAGGCTGCATTAATGCTTCTGGGCTCAGAGTTAGGGACTGCCTGGGGCTGGCTGGGAGATCCTAAGCATGAGAATTCATCAATGCTTCTTTCTTCTTAGAGTTGAGGTGTTGGATTTAAGTCTGCCCAGTGGGGTGTCTCTGTCCACTCAGGATTTACCCTCTGTTAAAAGTAAGCCCTGAGAAGAAGGGAGTGAAAAAAGATGAACAAAAGCATTCTCCATCTTTTGTACTGAAACAAGAACATGGGGAGCAAAGAGTGTGTGATTTGTGGCCAGGAAGAGTGCAACCAAGGGGAAGCTTCATTTTGTTGCCTGGCAATTAGCACAGACACTTGAAAAAAGAAAACCTGCCTTCCCATCCTGTTCTTTTATCCAATTACTGCAGAATGTAAAATGAATGAACTCTCATGGGAGGAGAGACCAGAATCGGGTCTTTCCTCTTTCAGCTAGCTGGGGAAAGCTAGCTCTTCCCCACTGGGGGAGAGTGTGAAAGTTGTGGATTTGCCTTCCCTCAGGCTAAGAGTGGAATTTAATTTGGGATCTCCCTTGTCTTGTGTGACTGCTTTACAGTGTGGGCTAGTTGCAAAAGGGTGGGTGCTACCACTGTTTCCACTTGCTCTTCCTCCCATGTTTTGTAGTGATGCCTTAATGGGTTAGATGTGCTGAGGGCACAGCTGCCGGGTCAGGGACCCTGAGGACTGTTTCTGCCTGTAGCCTGGTTCGATTACAGCATAGTTTAGCTGGGAAATGGCAGGACACATCTGTGTAGGCATGTGTGTCTCAGCTTGGGCACCCAAGCACTCAGCAGGTGAGATGGTTACTGAAAGGTGCAACAGTGTCATGCATTATAATGTTCAAGGAGACAAAATTTGTATTAAGTCTGAGCTGATGGGTTTAGGTTCTCTGATGGTGGCTGCAGAGATGTTGCCCTCTTGCTTCTCCTAGGATGGGGGGGTGCCTGTCCATCTTCAGTGGCAGTTGGCTCTTTAAAACTAGCCACAACTTTGACACCGTTACATTCAGCAAGGTGGACTTCTTACCACTGGCTTCAACAAAGACGTCACTGGAGGTGAAGGATGTGAATTCTCAGTCGCCTCTCGATAGAGCCTCCTGTGGATCTGTTAATAAACATCCCCAAGGACTTCCTGGCAGTCATTCCTAGTACACACTGGTAGTTTTGGCTGTGATGTGTGACCTCATTAACGTAAGGTTTTGCTCTGCTTTCATTCCAGGTCGTCAGAGCTGCTGAAGAAGCTGCTTCCACCCTGGCGAGTTCCATCCACCCCGAGCAATGCATCAAGGTGCTTTGCCCCATCATTCAGACTGCAGATTATCCAATTAATTTAGCTGCCATCAAAATGCAGACGAAAGTCATCGAGAGGATTTCCAAGGAATCATTGCATCAGCTCCTTCCTGATATCATTCCTGGGTTGTTACAGGTACAGCATCCCATGTCACAAATGCTCTTGAGCACAAACCACCATTGAGTAACTTGTGAGGTCTGTGACCTAAGAGAACGGTGGACCCTCTGGGGTCAGATTTTGGTAAATTAAAGTTTTAATACCTCTAAGGTTTGTTTTGTGTTTTTTTTTTTTTTTTTATAATTTAGCTTTTGATGTTTTAACGTATTAATGAAAAGAAAACTCATATTCCTGTGTTTATATTCCACAATTAGATGCCTTGGCCTGACTTCTAAATTAGCCAGTAGCAGCCATGTAAGACACTTATTGAAGGTAGTATTCAGCCACATCTTATGCTGTCTCAAGCAATACATCTTGTAGTCTCCTTTAATTCTGCTGAGCTGTTCTGCGCTTTGAATTGTACTTCGCTCTTGAATTTGAATCCCAGCAGGCAGGCTAGTCCTTTCCTTTCTGAAATCGGGACCAAGCTGCTCGCTGACTTCATTCAGCCTCTTTCAAAACTCTCTCAGCCTGGGTGGGGAGCTGTGTTTTTGCCAGTGCTCAGACTTGGTCTTACATTGTGAATTTAGCTTTCGGCGCTGGCCGTAGCGATGTTGTGTTCTGTTCCTCTGCACAAGCAGCTGGCAGTGCCAGCAGCTGGGATGGGGCTGCAAGCAAGAAGGAAATAAGGAAGAAGGTAGCAGTGAGGGAGGAGAGAGAGCGTGTGTGTGTTTACTGGGGAGGGATTGTGACAGGAACAAATCAATGTGACAGGGGAGACATGTTTGTGTGGGTAAGACTTCAGTGGAGAACTGGAATAAAGAAGCCTCCTCGCTGTGAGCACAAAAAGCTGAAGGACAAGAGCAAAGTCAGAAATTCCCCTTGCGCATCCCAGCGTTTGTCCCAACTTTGTAGTGTCAGCCCTTGCGATTCTTTTCTTAAATCTCAACCTCTGGGAATCGGGCAATTCTGTATTGATTTAAACTTCTGTTGTAAAAAGATTTTAGCCATAATTGTTGGCAACAACAATCTGGAGAGTGTAGCTTCAGTGCACTAGAAAAGTTTGGGAGCAGCATGCCTTTAATAATAGTTATACTTTTTTTATTAAATGGCTTCCATGTCTTAAAATTGATCTTATTTCGGAGCCTAGTTTGCCATTTTTCATCTTGGAGCTGCCAGTGATATTTCCTCACCTTAGAAACTCATAGTCATCCAAGAAATCCATTCCTTGTGTTTGAGAAGTATTTTGGGATCCTTCTGGCTGAAGGACTGTGTGTGGAGGGAATCACCCATGTGCTTGTTTACCATGCCAAGGGGTCTGGGGGAGTATTGAGGAGTGTTGGATGGTGGTAGCGTGAGCACAAGCGTGCAGTTCAGCAGCTTGGAGTGGGATCCCCGTGAGCTGATGGGGAAGAACAGGGTTTGGCTGCGGGGAGTCGTGCCGCTTGCCCTGGTCCCCTGGCTCCCTAGGAGTGGGGGAGGAATGGAGCTGGGCCGTGGGGTGCTCTCCCACGTGCCGCATCTTGATACCCTCAGGCTGAAGAGAGCTTTGAAGCTGTGTGATCTCCCAAGCGGATGCTCTAACTGTTGAGCTGATATATTAAACGCAGGAAGCAGCTGCTGCCTTGTGAGCAAGTTGGCGGATGGAGAGGTGGGGTGATGGGTCCTGCTGGCACATGGGGGGCAGGCTCTCCCAGCCCAATGCCTGCCGGGACGCAGCCCCCTCAGGCCTCAACACCACACGGACCTGCCTGCCCCAACAAGAGCAATTTGGGATGCACACATAAGCAAAATGCCAGGCCTGTAGGTAAACTTGAGGTCAAGCAGAGGCACCTGATGAGTTCAGGAGCCTTTGGGTTGGGACCCGCAGAGCCCTGTCTCCCAGCTGTCCTCGCAGCAGTGGCTCGTGTCTCCGCGGGTGGTGTTCTGCTGTGGACCTGGGCTCAGCCTTTTCCCCACCTCGCTTCTCAATAGCTTGACGTTTCTCTGAGCTCACCTAGGTCTCCTGCTTTTCTAGTTCAGCGCTCTTTGGGGATTGCAGACTGTATTTTGGCTCTGCAGCTAGAACATCAGCCTTGCTAGTGGGCAGCCTGGCAGCCCCAGCCGTGCCGCATCCCTCCTCCCAGCTTTCCCGGCAGAGGTCACCCTGCATCCGGAGGAGCCAGCGTCCCGCAGGCTGAAGTGATGTCTGCCTTCCTCATGGGGTGGCTGCTTAGTGATGAATCACGGCCCCAGTACAGGACTGATGTCACCAGCTGCTGAGTGACATGGTGACTAGCTTGAGCTCTCCTGAAGCTGCCAGAAATCCGGCACACCTACAGGCGTCTTCCAACATGTTCTTTTCTGTGGTGTTTCCTACCTGATAGGTAATCAAAAAGCTCCAGGTCACAGAGGCAGTTCATCTAACAGACTTCCACATGTGTTAGTCATCGTGGATACACAGCGTTAAATTCATCTCCATCTGTAACTTTGCTCTCAGGAGCAGAATTGGTTTCATTTGGGTTAGATTTGGGTCAGGAGAGACTTTTCTGAAGGCAAGCTGGGAGCATGAGGGCACCCCTCCAAAAAGTCCTGACCATCCAGGATAACATATGGTCATCGGAACTGGACACAGGAGTGTGTATATTTGATAGAGTCCTAAGCTCATATTGGGAAACTGTGTGTTGTTGCTTGATGCTATAAATAACAAGATACTAATAACTTATAACATGATAGTAATAACTAATAATATAAGGAACAGATAGGATGTATTGGGTGATTGTATTCTCTTGCTTTTTAAGTATTCAGGCTGCAAACTGTTACATTGAGCAGGGCCTTTCTATTGATTTGTTAGGTCAGCCACATTTGCAAAATGTTCATAAGCTCTTTAGTATATTGCTCTAGAGGGATGTTAGTGCTTTTTGACTTCTGACCTTTTTTTTTTTCTTATTTCACAGGGTTATGACAATACAGAAAGCAGCGTCCGTAAAGCTAGCGTATTTTGCCTAGTAGCAATTTATTCAGTAATTGGAGAAGAACTGAAACCTCATCTCGCACAACTCACAGGAAGCAAGGTACAGGAGTCGTGTCTCTGGTGTTTTCAGAATAGCCAGCGGGATGGCTTGCATTGCTAGCACTAAGACCATGGTAGCTCTGGGTCAAGCTCCCTGTGCTCTGTTAAATCCTGTCTCCCCCTGCCAAGCACCACTAGAACAGCACAGCACTTTCTCAGCACTGTGAGCATTTGAAATCCCACTAAGCAAGTTTCGAAGGGGTTCAGGGATTGACGTCATGATGCGTTTGATCCTGTGTAACTGCAAGCCGCCACCGAGCGGGTCCTTCCCGCTGCAGCCATGTTTACCTTGCACCTTCAGCGTTGCATCCGGGGGGACTGTGCAGTGAGTTGGATCGGCTAGCTGCTCTGGCTGAAAACCACATCTGCGATACAAATTAATTAGCTTTCAGTCCACTCTGCGCAGGTAACCTAGTGCAAAGAGTTGTGGGAACGCATGTCTGGGGTGGGTGGGAGAGCAGGTCCTCTCAGCACCAGGCTGTGATTGGGGTTGGTAGAAACACAGGTAAAGCTTCACTCTTAATAGCATGGCAGATGTGTCCCTTTCCTCCTGGGACACCGGCAAGCTCAAGTGACCCTTCAAAGGACCTTGTGTCCTGGAGTCAGGTTAGCAGCAAAACTTCAAATTCTGACCTGATGCTGCAAGAGAAACCAAGTCCTTATTCAGCTCTGTCCTTCAGCCAAGAGCTGGCGTTTTGTGGTGAGGCGCGCGGAGTTTGATTACTTTTCAGTGCTGCTCAGGAAGCCGTCACAAGACTTCTTCACCTGTTTGAAGTCGTCATACCCAAGATTTCTCTGAAATTTTACGATCAATTCTGCGTTTTTTCCTGAAATAGATCTCTGCATGTGAATAGCTACTTAGTTCAGAGGGCTGTGTTCTGTTATTTTTAAGCAATAATTTCTTCCATGGGTAGGAACTGTGGTTTAGACCAAAACAACCTGAGACTGAGGGCACTTGGATTTTATTTCTGAATTGAGTTGCCTTGTCCTTAAACAAATTACTTGTGCCTCCAAATTGCTCTGTAAAGAGACAGCTATGGGTGCTGAGGTTTACCTCATTATATTTGGGCAGTTAGGAAATCTCCCTATAAAATATAGTAGAGACTTTATTATCCCGGTATCCTAGGTGCCACGGATGTACTCCACCACATAACTAACTATAAACATGTGAGTAATTCTTCTGGGTTTACGCAGACCGCCTGCATGTTTAAAGTTGAACGTGTGCATGAGTCACTGCAGGATCTGGAGCTAAGGTTGGTAAGGCAGAAAAGCAAAACAAACCCATGCAAAGGAAGTATATAGTCATCACAGCTGCAGCTTCACTAGGTGTACCAAGTTAGTGAAGATATTTAAATGTCATTGAAAATTAACATTTATTTTTTTTATAAAGCATGGAGTGTTCAGGGGGTTTCCGAGGAGGGACTGTGGCTCTGGGATTGCTGGTTGTGCCTGCAGCCCACTGACCTCCAGGAGTCCTGCTTGCCGAGATCAGGCTGCAGGACTGAGGTCTGTGAACTGATAACTGCTGAGGCGAAATGCAGGAAGTTTTTCTAAATCCCATTAAATCTGTCTGTAATGTCAGTGGGACAAGGCATACCCTCCTGTCTCTGCCTGTTCTGAAATACGCTCAGCTTTGCTTCTGCTTTTCCTCCGGAGAGCCCAGTGTCAGCTCACTCAAGACTGAGTTCACCACAGAACGCAAGTTTCAAGCAGTCGACTTTTGTCCGCCTGTTTTTCCTGGCATCTTCTCCTGATGTTTGTTTGTTTCTTTCAGATGAAGCTACTAAACTTGTACATAAAGAGGGCCCAGACCACCAACAGCAACAGCAGTTCCTCTTCAGACGTTTCAACGCACAGTTAATGGAGATATGTGGACATATGTGTAGACTTAGAAGCAATCAACGGTGCCTCTCAGAGACCTTTCTGCTATTCTTCACTGGCGCGCTCCATCAGCTCAAGGAGGCCATGCAGATATTTATTGCAATCAGTATTTTAGTCCCTTAAAAGCTTTTATGTAGAATCTTACTGGTATTGAATGTAAAGGAAGCAAGGTCTGTGTTGCAGTCTTCATTAAAAGCGAACAAAGGAAAGCCATACTTAAACATATTTGTATAGCCTGCTGAAATCTCAGAAATATGTTTAGGTTAGCGTTCCAAAACTGAGTCCAAGAACCTGGACACATGTAGAGGTCAAACAAATCTTGTTGGTTTCGTTCATACCCAGTTCTGGTTTCTGTGTGCTAGTTACCTGCTCTCTCCCCACGGCTGCAGCAGTTCTGGCTAGGTTCTCCTCTTCTTACAAGTCTTGTGGTCCTGTTTTGTACTCCCTGTTGCAGCTTGCCTAATGTGCAGGGCTCTCCGTGGGGAGATCTTTGCCAATGTGGCCGATTCCAGCCTTGGATGCTTTAATACTGGGAGATACCAAGTGAGTAATGAAAAAGTAGGTTCTTCTTAAACATCTGAGTTTTTTGTACATAGTTCTTCTGCCAGACCTCTGATGGGCTGATTTCTCTGTAGCTACTCTCCAGCCAGCTGTGCTGTGCAAAGCAGCTGGGCTCTTGCTCCTTTCATTGACCCTGTAAATATTTCTCCCCTCCCAACCCATTCAGCTCTTTCATATGCTCAAAAGACTCTCCAGGTTACTTGTTATTCCCCAAAGGGAACCTGAGACCTATTTCTGGGACCCATATCTGCGATGGGACACTGGAGTTAGGTGGGTGGGTGTTGGTTTAGGCTCTGAGTGTGTCCGTGGGTGGGCAGTGGGAGCTGGCAGGGCTGTGTCTCAGCGCATTTTTCTTGAAGTCTGTAGCATCAAAGGGCTGCTCTGACCCGACCCGCTGGTGTTGGGTGGTGAATGGCTTCGTCCCCACAACTCCTTTGTACTTTGGGCAAAATGTTCATCCCAGAGGACAGAAAGGGCATCTGCAACTGAACAAAAAGACCCCATGGAAGCACCTGCTGAGCCAGCTGGGACAGTGCTGGTCGCCTGCCACAGCTCTCCTCCTGTGCCTGAAGAGCCTGCGGTGCTGTTGGCTGCCTTTAGAAACCTCCTTCTTCCTGGCCAGCCCCACGCACAGCCCTGCCGGGTGCTCTGCATTTCAGAGGGGTGTGGAGGGCCCTCGCTGGGCGCTGCTGTCA
The DNA here is from genome assembly GCA_013398915.1 of Dromas ardeola. Lineage (NCBI taxonomy): Eukaryota > Metazoa > Chordata > Aves > Charadriiformes > Dromadidae > Dromas > Dromas ardeola. Next base: position 583,923 of record VYZM01005653.1, on the reverse strand, counting down.
GTGGGGTGCTCTGGGTGAGGCTGCACCGGGGCAAATCCTTCTGCAGCCTGACAACACAGACCAAGTCAGAGCCAAAGCAGCAGCGGTCAAATACCCCACAAAATTCAACGGGAGACCCTTCTGTTTGCCAAGCGTGAGCTCCCCCTGCCTCTGCCTGTAACCAGGGGAAGCAGGAGGATGCTGGTGCTGTGTTCTGGCCCTGGTCTGGAGTCCTGGCTGACAGGCATGCCCACCCCAAACCTGCAATGGATGAGAACTGGGTTTTTGCTCTCAGTGCCAGTGATGCCAAGAGGATGGTGGACCTGCAGCTTACGGCTGCAGCTGTGGTGATGGATGTGTGCTCCCCGGCTGCTCTCAGTGCTTCGGTCTCCCTCCAGCCCCCTCCATTTCCCCTTTGGGGAGCTGAAGGGACACCTTGGTAGCATACTGAGAACATGAGTTTCCAGTACCACAGCAGGGGAGTGCAGTGGGGAGGGTAAAGCCCCGTTGTCCTCCCCTTCCATCAGTTCCTCCCTGTGTGTCTCAGCCCCATCCCTCAGGAGCTCGGCTGGGAGGTGGTGCTTGGTGCCAGCTCTCCTCCCAGTCCCAGCTCGGGAGGGCTTGGGGCTGGTGAGGACTGTGTGGAATTGGGCTGCAGAGCTTGTCGGTCCCTTTCCCTGCTGCCTTGAGAGTGGAGGAGATGACCTGCTCCTGAGTTGGTCGGGATGTGTCCAGGCTTTTACTGGCTGCACCTTTCCCAACCAGTAATGCCATGGCAGGAGAGACCATGCGATCCTCCTGGGTGGGATTCCCCCAGGGTCTTTCCGCAGGCTCAGAAAAGCCATCCTCAGGAGGAGGAGGATCGGCTGCTCCATGGTTGGCATCTCCCTTTCTGTGGACCATATCTTTTCAACACCTTTCAGTATGCTTGTTAGAATATTGTTTTTTAATTTTTTGAGTTATTCGAATTATTTTAGTTTAACACGAATTTATTTTCCCTTTTGAGGAAATACTCAGCCGACTTGTTGGCAGCAGTTAGCTGTCTTGTCTGAATTTTTAGTAGCGGGTTTGGGTTTTTGTTCTTTTTTTTTTTTTTTTGGTTTTGTGTTTGGGTTTTTTTTTTTAATTTGTGCTCTAACCACTTAGTATTTATGCCTCTCTTTCTCCCCATCTCAGTTCAGCATCTTCTGTTCCAGTTCTGGGGTGCGGAAGGTCAGCATAGCTGACCAGATGGCGATTAGTCCCTCCCAGCTGTGATGGAGCGTGGTCCATCACCGTTTGCTGTTTGTTTGTTTATTTTATTTTTTTTCTTGAATGGCACACTGTAGCGAATCTCCAGGAATTGAATTCCTTCTCAAATGATTTTATATATTTTATAAAATCCTGTTAGTATGCACTGAGAGTGAACGCACTGTAACGTCCCCGGACTGACCCTCGCGCACGCGCTGACACTACGGTAGGAGGTAACGGCTC
>VYZM01005653.1:568860-581756 GCA_013398915.1 Dromas ardeola | reverse complement strand
AAAAAAAAAAAAAAATAAAAAAAAGAGGTGTATTTTCTTTGCCCACCATGCTTTAAAAGTCTGAATGGGAGGAAACTCTCAGCAGACAGCGGCTCCTGGCTGCAAGGTTGCTGAAATCTCAGATGTGGATGTTTTTTTCTGCCATTGGCTGCACCAGTGCTCCGTGGGCATGGGCAAATACTGGATCCATCCGCCCCACAGGTCTACGTACTGTAGTTCTCATGTAGTGCAGAAATATCGAGGCATGTGGCTTTCTTAAGGTACACTATGTGTGCTTGCCTGGATTACAATACAATACGAGACTGTCTTTTTTATTGCTTATTACTAGCTTACCAATAACCTGTATAAGTAATGTAACTCGCATCTTTGTCATCAAAACCTTTTCTCCCCACCCCTTTATTTATCAAGCATAATATTACATATTAAGGGACAGAAAAATAGACCTTTGTAGTATACAGCAGGACGTTGCTAACAATGTTTTAAACGGGAAGTAAAAACTGCTCTGAAGAAATGCCAGCCATGAGAAATGACTTTGTTGGCACCGTGCTCATGCGCATGTATTTTTTTCTATCTTTTCCCGCTTTTGTCATGTTACATCCATATCTGTATTTATATCTTATTTGTTTCACTTTTGAGTGTATCATGGCAATTGTACAGATGTTTTTTGTTAACATTTACGTGATAGAATTTGCTAAAAAAAAAACAAACCTAAAATAAAACCTTTTGAGTTTGCCCTAGAATAACTGGAAGTTGAGTTTCTTTCTGGGGGAGAAATACTTAAGTAGATTAATTTTCCAACACAGCTCCTCACTCCAGCAGCCTTTCCTTGTAACGGATTTGCCCTTACTCCTGCCCTGGCTGCTGTGTTTTCATGTATTAATTAGAGGGTATGTGGTGTGCTGGCTATTTCCTACAGGTGCCGGTCTAAGTCGCAGTGGGGCCAGCGGGCAGCTGATCTTTTGGGGTGCTGGTCTTCTGCTGTCAGCTTTTAAAATCTTTTTGGGAAGCCATGATTTAGGGGATACTTGTGACATTTCAAACTGGAGAGGCGTATGCTGTTTGAAAGCTGATGGTCTTGGGCAAGGTCACGTAACTCAAGGAGTAAGGGCTCCAAAAGATGCCTGTGTTATGAGGCTCATTAAGAGAATTGCAGAGGTTTTAAAATACATGGCAGTAGAAATTTGGGTGGTGAAGTGTTTGTGGAGGGGAAGGGATGTCGGGAACCGCACAGGTCTCTGTTCCTGGTACCAGAAGACAAAGAACTTGAATTTGAAGTGGCTGGGGAGCCCGAGTGCTCAAGCACTTGCGTGTTATCCTGCGGGAAAAATAGCTCATCACAACTTCAAAAACCTGTAGTGAAGCTGTGCTCTACACCAGGGAAACATCCCCTAAGGTATGACTTTTACCTTGGCGCTGCTCCTTTAGGTCTTTTTTGGCTCTGCCGAATGTCAGAGCAGTATAAGGGAAGGTCCACCCTTGCCCAGTGACCCTGGCTTCTTCTCAGAGCACTTCCCGTGTGTTTTTTGTCGAGCAGAACCAGGTACCTGTGGTGATAAGGAAGGGAAGAAAGATTGAATAGAGCACTATCTCCTCTGTGCCTTGTAAAACTCCAGATGCCGGCCAAAATTAGCCTTTACAGCCCTGAGGGATTTGGAAAAGCTCTGAAGTCTGAGGCATTGCAAATGTGGTGGCGTTGGACAACCTGAGCTGGGGAGCTGGATTTCACTGACGCGTGCTTAAAATGGTCAGTCCTTGCAAAACCCTTTGTGGGGGCCAAGAAGGACATCCCGCAGATGCAGAGATAGGTCGTTCTGGCAGCTTGTGCAAGACTCATGCAGAGGGCTGTCTGCATGGCTGGAGGTCTCCTTTCCCTCCAGAACACCAGGCAGCAAGGGCTGGAGCAGAAGAGGCTGGGCGTTCGCCTAGTCATCTCCAGAGAGCACCTCTCCCTGCCTTGCGACTGGGTTTTGCCAAACCCTCGTGCTGTTGCTCAGGTTATAAAGGCGCCAGCCGAGAAGGAGCTGCAGTTGCTGGCTCATCACCAACCATTGCCAGATGCACAGAGCTTCTCTCGGAGAAGTTGTCTTCTCCCAGGAATGGCTCGTGCCTCTAGGCACATGCTGCCCAGGTCTGACCTTCTGCTCTTCTCCTTGGAAAATACACAAATAGGGGCCCTGGTGCCAAGACTCGCAGCTCCGGGGGTGCCAGCATGGGCCACCCCTCTTCGCTGCAGGAGCAGCATGGCAGAAGGCAACAGTTTTTGCGGGATGCAACCGTAGCAAGTGAAAAGCTTGACAGGAGCATCCCAGAGCGGTTATTGCAAATGAAATACAGGAGCAGAAGAAAATAATCCTCTCGCTCAGTCTCCTGGCTCCTTCTGTGCTGGATTTTGGCGTGTCCTTTAGGGCTGAGACTGCAGCGTGTTGACAAGGGGGTGTTTGTTTATTGAACCACCTCAAAGTATCTGTCCCTTGTAGCTCCTTTGTCACGAAGTCCCCTGTTGTCCTAAGCCACATGATTGCTTCACAGATGGAGAATGAGGAATGGCTGTAATTGCTGGCTTAGGCGGTTTTGCTGGGCTCTCCCCTCTGGTGGAGGACCGGAGTTGCTGCCAGCAATTAAAGGTAGTTAGCAGATTCCTGGCAAGCGGGAAGGCTCTAAGCACTTGCATCCCATTTTCAATTCGTTTCTCTGTCCTGGAGGCTCTGAAATGCTGCTGATTTCTTCGCAGCCCAGCACTTTGCCTTCCCCCATCTCAAACGATTTTGCGACCCCTTCCCTCCTGCCAAGGAGCGGCTCAGCGCGTGTCGGCAGGGTTGCACCCCCGGACCAGGTGCCTTATCTTAATTTGCCTCAGTTAAAGAATAAGATGTTTTGGCTTAAAACCCCTGAGAAAGTGCAGCTCGGTTGATCAGTGGTAACTTGTTAAGTTAAATAATTCCACAGCTTCTGATTGTGCAACCCAATTACTTGCTTGTGCAACTTTCGTTTACCCTCCCCGAGCAAATATCGCACACCCCTCTCTTCCCTTTACCAACCCAACACTTTTTTCCTGCTTTGCCTTTTCATACGCGTCCATGAAGTACAGAAAGGGCCTTCCCCGGGTGAGCCTGCTGGGAGGAGGCTCAGCACAGACATGCATGTAATACTGACCTCGGGGAGGAGAAGACAGACCATAAATCTCCATCCCCTGCTGTGATGGGAAAAAAAAAGTCATGCAAGGCTTTTGGGAAGCCACTGGGGCAACAGAGGCATGGAAGTCAACCCGAGCATCAGGCTGGGATGGAGGGGGTCTCTTGCCAGGGTGGTTGTGTGTTTGTTTAGGTCCACAGAAAGACCGTCACTCATTGTGATCCCCAGTCATGGATCCATTTGTGGGTAATATGGGTTTATAACTAATATGTGCGTGTAAAATGAGATGGAGAAGGTTGTTTCAGTAGCAGGGTCAGTATCTGAGTGCCCACACCGTGCATGGCTCTCCCCTGCCCAGGGCAGCACTCATACGTGGATGGGAAGACGATTACACCATTGTAGCCGCTGTGCTCCACGGGGCTGCCGCAGCTGTAGCACAGGAGATGCTTACGTGTTTCAGGTTCTCCCTGGGGATCCGACTGCAGCCAAAGGCTCGGGAAGTATTGGCCTATTAAACCCAAGGCCCTTACGCAACATTACTCTTCTCTCCATGTTGCTTTGTCATAACTTGGCAGGTCCTGAAACAGGCCAAGCAAAGCCATTGCTTTCCAAAAAAGAGCTATTTATATCTAAACTCCAGCGCCAGCCCATCAACCAGGAGCCAGCGGCTCTCCGTGCTGCCCGGCGTGGGGGCCAGCGGGGATGAGTGCTTCTCCCTTGGGGCAGGCACAATGCATGGGGACGATGCTGGTGGGGCTTTGACCCACCGAGGTACCTGGGTTCCAGGCGGCTGCGGGAGGGCTGAGTGGGAAACGGCCGCTCGGATGCAAGGAAGAGGCAAGAGGTCGCTTGGGAGCAGAGACGGGGAGCATCGGAGTGGGCAGCGCGGGGGAGAGGGAAGGCAGTGTAAACCAGACCGAGCTAACGCGGGGATTACAGGGTGCCAGGGAAGCTGCTCGCAAACACATCGGGGACAAAGCAGCCTTCCAGCGCGAGGGGTAATGAGTAATTAATGAGGAGAGGGATGAAATTCATAATGACTCAAAAATGGCCAAGATAATGAACTCCTCTTTAAATCCACCTTTAACAAGAAAACTAAGGGAAAGGATTTAGATCAATTAAGAAGCAAAGAAAAGCAATCTTGTAAAAATAGCTATTGAACACCAGCAAGTGGGAGAACAGCTGGAAAGCCTCTCCGTGCAGGGGCAGCAAGCAGTTGAGGCCTATAACTGAGGGGGCTGCGGGGGGGAAGGTTTGGTTCTTAAATGATGGAGAATTGCAATGAAACCCACCGGCACCCAGCCCTCGGTTTGTGCAGCCATCCCCGTGCAGGCAGCAGGGGCGACCCTGGACCAGCCGGCTGAGGGGAGCTGCTCGGCTGCCAGAGCTGCAGGAGGTGAAACGGAGTGAAAACCACCCGCCGCTGGCTGCGTGCTGCTGCGTGCTGCTGCCGATGCAGGAACTGCATGGCTGGTGGCGCAGGACAGCCCGTGTGTGGCCAGCACGCGGCAGCTTCACGCTCGGAGATCTCCGTTACGGGCAGCGGATGCTGGCCAGGTACCAAACCCCAACTCTCAGCTGAGCAGCTGTGACACCTTTTTTCACAGAATCATCGAATGGTTTGGGTCAGAAGCAAGGGGTTACAGATCATCTAGTCCACCCCACCTGCTGTGGGCAGGGGCATCTTTCACTAGGTCAGGTTGCTCAAAGCCCCATCCAACGTGACCTTGACCACTTTTAATGATGGGGCATCCACAATGCCTCTGGATTCCAGTGCTTTTCGTCATAAAAAATTCCTTCCTTATGTCCAATCTAAATCTACCCTCTTTCAGTGGTGCAGCCCTTTCTCTTCTCCTGCGGAGAAACTGGGTGGTACTGAAGTTTAACACAGCGTGGCAGAGCTAAGCACCTCTTTTCTTCTGTTTAGGGTCCCCAAGGGCTAACACTGGGGTTTGTTTTTTTCATAAAGCTGCTCCCCCTCCCACATGTGTCTCTGCTTGCCACCGCTTTTGGTGAAATCTAGACCTGAGAAAGCAGGAGCTGAGCAAACTGACAATACCCAATTTCTGTATTTAACAACTGCGCATGGCATAACGGCACCCATAAGTGACAGCAGGTAGAGTGGTAGCCAAAGGAGAGCTCCAGGAAGATGGCACCAGTGTGCTCCTGGGACCTGGAGATGTACTGACTGCCTCTTGCCGGGACTCTCCCTCTTGCTCAGCTCCTGGTCCCAGCCGTTGGACGTACAGGGTACTTGCAGTGTGAACTCTTACGGTTTTTGGTGTGTGCATGATCTCTCTATAGCAACACTACTCGATTTTACAAATCACTGCAAATTTGACAAGGAGCTGGTGATTAAGCCTGGCTGTCCTCTTGCTGACAAGCTCTGGGGTGACCATGGTGGGGAGCAGGAGGGGGTGGGGGCCACAATCTGCTTCCGTGGGATGAAGCAGCCCCCTGCGAGCATCAGCAGCCACTCGTGGGCAACAGGTATGCAGTGGCCCTCAAAGCAATGGCCCCCATTGCCTTCAACCCTGCCAAAGCTCAGGCGTCACAAAAGAGGCTGGAAACATTGGAGTTGCCCCTAAAACTTCTTCATTATGTTTCTGTTAGAGGAAATATTTTTGGCTTGCTCTGGCCACTGTGCAGCAGGACACTGGGATATTATCTTCCTTGTCCCGGTGACTCACCTTCTTTACACCCGTAACCCCATCTCCATCCCCACCCTCCTTGCTGGGGAGTGGCCCCGCACGGTCCATCACACCCGGACCTACCTCCTGCCCCCTCTGCACCATGGGGTGCCCTGGCACGGGGTCTCCTGCTTCCCCTCTGCCCAAACGCCCCCTCACCCCTCCGGCATGGCCGGGGCTGGCTCAGCACCTCCTGAGTTGGTGCTGGGGACTGAAAGGGTTAAACGGATGGTCCTGTCGCAGGGGCAGTTTCTCGGCTGCCGTCTATAAATAGGAGCTGGGTTTCTAATCTGCTTGCCACTCGTTTCCACTCCCTGCCAGTTTTTTCCTGCTTTTTCCTGCAAGGAGGTATCTGCAGCCGATACTCCGCAGCCCCACGGATGCTGCCAGGAGAGGGAGACCAGCAGCCGAGGCTTGCCTGGCGAGAGTCCCCGTCTGTCAGTCCTCCTGTAACCCATCCTGATTAAAAGGCCAAAAAAAAAAGGAAAAAGGAAAAAAGAGGGGAGAGAAACAAAGCCCTCCCCGGGCAGGGACTCCACGACCCTAGTCTTTGCTGCCACTCCCCAGCCCAGTTTTACACCCTGCCTTGTCCCCTCCCCGAGCCGCGTTGGAGCCGTCCCCTGTTTTGGGATGGGTGAAACCCTGGTCCAAGTGCTGCGACCTGATGTTGAAGACCCAGCTCTGCTCCCTGCGGACAAACTCCCTGGCTGGCGGTTGGAACGGGATCGGGAGCTGGCAGCGTTTTTGGGCTCCCGGCAAATCTCCCGTCTGCTGGCTCCCCCCGTGCCTGCCTCCCCTGACCTATCTTCTCCATCTCTCCGACAGCACTAACAACTCCATCCCTGCCAGGCGACAGCCAGGCCATAAATCCTTGTGGAGGGCTTGAGGACCTGCTGGAAGAAGGCGCTGGGGGTTTGCAGAGGAGGGCTGTGAAGAAAGGCCGGCTTCACGCTGGGACAGGGAAGATGTGGGCAGGTTGGAGGGTGGCCAGAGATCAGCGAGGATGTGATGACTCCCAGCAAGCTCGACCTGGGTTGGATAACGGGTGACAGAAGAGGCCCAGGGAGACATGAGAGCAGCCCTCAAATACGTGGGAGGGGAATGCAGAGAGGGGGGATGAGCTTTTCTCAGTGGACAGGGCAAGACATCTTCGGCTTAGCAAGAAAAATTTACATGAAGAAAACTTGTTAATAGTCGGGGTAATAAAGTTGACTTGTCACCAGGCCTAATTTTGACAGAATTATGATTTGATCAAGCATACAAAGGGGAAAGTAACTTTTGAAGAGTGAATGAGACAGGGGGCGAATCCCTCTGTTGTCTCGACCTGATGCATGTTGTTCCACTTAACCGGAAAACTCAGCTTGGACGAGCTTTTCTGTTGATGGACAAGGAATAGACTGGAGGGGAAACAGCCGACACACGGGGCATTTGTTGCATGGCGCCTTCTAAGCATGGTGTCCGTGTTGTCGGGTCTGGGCCAGGTCGAGTGTGTGTCCCGGGGACGTTTCCCCACGCACCCGCCTCGAGCTTCGCTGCCACCGACAGGCACTTTCTGAAGCTGCTGACTCACCGAAATGGAAATGTTCTGCCAAAAAATGTTGAGTTTGATAAAATTGCTAATGGGACTCTGCTGGCTTCCCTGACAGCTTGGCTCCGTGCCTGCATTTGGAGTAGCTGCTGGGAGGGAGGTTGCTCTTCGCAGCCGAAGGAGCGTGATGCTCGTGGCTCCCAGAGCACCGGCTCCGCTGTGGCTCTGGATGGGCCGTGCCAAGCCAGGGCATCCTGGTGGCATCTGCAGCCCCATGACGCCCACCACCCTGCCCTGCAGCTGCCCCTAGTGTTGATTGTACCATGAGCTGGCTTCCAGGGAACATGTCTTGTTTCAGACAACGAACTAATGTTTTTTCTTTAAAATCTTTTTTTATTTTTTTTTTAGGAATGAAAATTCAGTCTCCTCGCCAGCTTCAGCTCTGCCTTAGCCTGAGCTAAGGATGCTGTGCTGGAGGCAGTTAAATAGGATGCACCGACCTAACGGGCACAAACTCGAACTTGGGAAGTTCCACCTAAACACGAGGAGGAACTTCTTTACTTTGAGGGTGGCAGAGCACTGGCACAGGCTGCCCAGAGAGGTGGTGGAGTCTCCGTCTTTGGAGACATTCAAAACCCGCCTGGACGCGTTCCTGTGCAACCTGCTCTGGGTGACCCTGCTCTGGCAGGGGGGTTGGACTAGGTGATCTCCAGAGGTCTCTTCCAACCCCTCCCATTCTGTGATTCTGTGACCATGCCTTAGCTCTTCTTTCCTTGGGAGACAGGGAGCACCTCCCCAGACTGAAAGCGGCAGCAATTTAGTCCCTGTCTTGCAACAGGCCGTCTCTTCTGGCCAACAATAAGAAATAAATGGAGGTATTTATTTGCCCTGTGGAGCTAACCCAGGTAAGCAGAAAGCCCCAGTTGGTTTTGCATCCCGTTGGCCCTGGAGCAGCAGCAACACCAGCCCAAAGCAGCTCAGCTCCCGGCAGGCTCAGCCTGTGCTGGGCTTGTCTGAACCCTCATGGGCAACTCAGAGCTGGGGCTGAAGGTCTGGGCACCCTCTGCCTCGCTCAGCTGTGCCCTCTCAGCACTGTCAGGTGTGTGTCTGGGACCATAAAGGGCTCCTTGTGCCCTTTGCACCCCCAACCTCTCCTGAAAGCAGCGATTCCTCCTTTCTCTGGGGTCATTTTATTTGTGTTAAAAAATTAAAAAATAGTCTCACTTGTTATTAAATGCGAACAATACAGAGCAACTCCTCTCCAAAACGCTGCGTGTGAATGACGGGCTGCTGTGCTTGGAGGACATGGCCTTCCCAGCGTATGACTGCAAGGATGCCCATTTTCCTCCTTCATGCATGGTTTAGCCTTATGGGTGCCTATTCCCAGTGAAATACAAACTGCAAAAGCCATGTCTGTGTTTCCTTTGCGTGTCCAGATCATTTCCCACGGCCAGCGAGCATCCCGCTCCTCCCGCAGGCTTGGAGGGAAGCACCACCCCACAATCGGGGCAGCAGAAGCTGTGGCGAAGGGTTGTCCGAGGCTACAGGCTGTCCTTGCTGGGGACACTGTGCCGCAGAGCAGTCTGGTCGATTATGGCTGGACCCGGGGCAATGTCCAGCTCCACTGCTGCCAAGATTTTTGGCATTCTCCAAACCCCCTTCCGACATCTTCAGCATCTGCTTCAACAGGGGTCCCCGTTGCCCTGGGGGCACCTCTCCACTGGGATGGGTACTGATGCTGCTGCCGCAACAGGTTCAGGCTGCCAGCTTCTGCTCCCAGCTTCAGCTGCAGGGAAGACCACCTCCTCCTAGGATTTTGGTAAATGCTCCTGCCAGCCTGTGCTGACATGCTTCCCTGACCATCACCATGCCGCCTGGGCGAATAGCGGTTTCACGCTTTTGGGGTGTTTGCAAGAGCTTTGCTGTTGCTCAATGTCCCCGTCCACCAGTTCCCACCACTTCATGTCTCAGCTCCCTGGTTTATACCTGGCTGCAGAGAGTCCCCGCTGAAGGACCGCGGTGGGATCTGACTCTGGAAGTTTAGCGCAGCTTGAGAAGTCCCTGGAGGTTTTCCTGTCCACTGACCTTCTTCATCATGCTGGTGAGCCAAAGCTGCTCCCGGCAGCCAAGGGCTGAAAGCTGGGAGGTGGCATCCTTCCTCTCCTGCTGCTGAGAGCAGTCTGGGTCCTTCTCATGGCTAATTCTGGGGGGTCAGCAATAGGTGATGGATCCAGGGTTTCCTCCAGGACAAACCCACGCTAGTGGGAGGTGGGACAGGATAGCCCTTTTCCTTCCCAGCCAGCAGCTGAAATCCAGCCCATGCCAGGGGTGAGCCAGTGCTTGGAGCAGGTGGGAGCGCTGGAAAGGGATCCCTGGAAGGGATCTCAGCTCAATCCCTGATAGCTCTGCAACCAGAGGAGAGCACTCTGGCTCTCCAGGCAGTTCTCTGAGGGCGGTCAAGGTCACCGCAGGTGTAAGGATATGAACTTCACAGAAATAGGTTTAGGAAAGCAAAATCCCTGTGAGTCGCTTGGCTGTCACCGTGCAGCGTGGGAGCCAGAGTCCCCTCTCGCTTGCTCGGGGACGTTGCTGCAGAGGGGAGCACTCCTTTGCGAGCGGCGCTGCTGGGATGTGGGGATGTCCCCTCAGTGGCATTTTGCCCTGCGATTGTTACCGGCGTGTGGTTTCTCACTCCATTTCCTTTGGCATTCGGCAATCTCTGTGTTTTGGGTGAGTGCTAAACATTAACTCAGACTTGTACTTAACTCAGCAGCGTGTTTGGAGCCTGGTGCGCAGGAAGGGGACGCGCTCAACCCCCTTCCCCCAGCCCTGTTAAAGGTTTAGAGATGTCAAAGATTTAGAGATGCCGAGTGCGCACCAGCGTTCACTGAGCACGCAGCTCTGCTTGGCTGAAGACATCTCCAGGAATCCACTGAATGTTGTTTTCAGCCACCAAAAACCTTTGATTTCCTTGAATAACATAACTAGGAGGTCCTTGCTGATTTGAAAGCAGAGTGAAAAACCTTCTCAGCAGAAATCAAAACCCTGGAGGGGACCGGTATGTACAGGAATGGCATTAACCACTAATCCCCTCTAATCCAAGATGACATCCTTATCACATGAGGGCATAAAATGTAATTAGACTTATATAGTGCTATCTCCAGAGCACTAAGCAAATATTAACCAATCCATCTTCCCAGCGCTCCTGTGGGGACAGCCCAGTTACCCTGGCTGTGCAAGTGGGGAAACCGAGGCATGGGATGAAGTCCTACCAGGGTCCTTTCTGGAGAAGGCCAAACAAACCTTGCATCCAAAACTACAAAATTAGCAAAGCATTTATGACCATTGGGAGGTCTTCTGGGGGCACGGAGCATGTCTTCCTTCGAGGCCCCTGTTATCAAGGGGATGGCGAGTCACTGGTGTTTCCCTGCACTCCCAGGATCCCTCCACAGCTATTGCGTATCTGCAGGGAGATAAAACACATGTTCAGACGTGGGCTTCCTCTATTGTTAAAAGACATTTAAATGATATCCAACCATCCCTTCAGCTCTGCTTGTATTAGACTTTGTTTTCTACCCTCGCTTACACTCCAGATTCGCCCCATCTCACAGATGCTGCAGAAGGCGTCTTTGTCAGGGAGCTTTGCTGTCCTCCCCTCGGCTCTCCGAGGTTAATTGTCCCCAGGATGGACAGTGCAACTGATGGCCCCTGCCTGCATGCAGTGATGCTGCGGCCCTTGGGACCAAAGCTGGCATGCGGATTTTACAGCCTGAACTGAGGTCTCCATCGTCCCTCGGTGCTGAGGGCACCCGGAGATGGGCAGGGAGGCCCTCCCTCAGGCACTGCCTGCACGATGCCTCTCACCAGGCTGCGGTGGTTTTTCATTTAACAAAATATACGGCCTGATCAACTTCGAGCAGTAGGACCATTTGCAGCAGCGGGGGACGCGGTCCTCTTATCAGCGTCGGTTAGTGTCGGGTGCCCTTGACCAAGAGCTGCTTTTGAAGGAGGAAGACGCACAACAGCCACCGAATTTCTCAAGGTCTTGGGATAAGATTATATTCCTTGGTTTGGCAATGCCCTCTGCTTTAAAAACAGGTGGATGTATTTGAGTGCGAAGTATAAATAGCTGGGCTCTAAATAATAGCTGGTCTCTAAAGTCAAAGACACCCACCAAAAGGCTACTGGCGTATGAGGGACAGAAAGTTCAATGGGCTCTTCTTTGGTGGGGACATGGCTGTGTCACTCCCTTGGCTGGAGGACATTACCCTTGAAGATCTGTCACAACATACATTTGTCAGAGGGCCTGGGAAGAGCTGCATGGTGCAGGGTGATGAGGGACAGTCGTGGTGTCCCCTGGGTGCTCCCCGGCTCCTGGCCACCTCTCCCTGCTGTGAGCTGCTCCGCACCCTGCGGGAACCAGTCAGCGAATGTTTTGTTTTATTTTCCCCTGAGACATTGGCAGTGAATGAGAAGGTTAGGACTCATGGGTTTGTTTGCTTTATTAATAAAGATTTTCTGGACTAGAAAAGAAGATGCTGTCTGCAGAAAGCTTTTGCAAACTTCTCCAGGCATGAGGAGGGAAGGAACGCCATCGAGGCAGATAGATGTTGAAGTGGTTCACGGGAAGCTGTTTTGCCACTGGTCTTTTTGTAGTTGAGACTAGGCTATACCCTCAGCAGTAGTCATACCTCAGTGCGCTGAGGGCAGGATCCGTCCCCAGCCCTCTCTCGGGTTCTTCCATCCCTGCTCCCCGCACTGTGCTGGAACCACCAGTTGCACGGCCACACTGGGACTCAGATCCAGGGACTGATCCGGCTGAGAAGCAAACTGAAGACCAGAAAAAAGCTGTTTTTTTCTCCTGGAGAAAGAACAGTTCCCAGAGGGAGCCGGTCGCCTCCCTGCGCTGCTGGTGCAAGTGAGGGGAGCGGTGCGGCATGTCCTGCCGGGGGGGGATGGAGGTGCAGGGGGAGGCAACGCCGCTGCCTGGGCAGGGCTGTGTCACCCCAGAACCCTCCGTGGGACACCTCAGCTGCTGAGAAGTCAGTGCCACAGCAGGTTTCTGCCTGCTGAGGAGGTGCTGGTAACCCTCTGTCTAGGATGGCCACTAACACCCTATGCTTAAGAGGCTGCCTTCCGATTGTGAGACAGTCAAAACCCACAAATGCCCAAATATTAGCACGCTGCAGAGTAGGCAGCAATTTTTACCCTTTTAGGCAGCTCACCTGACGCTGCTTTTCCAGCTTTATAACGCCGCCAGTGAACTGCTGTAACATGTGTGACTTGGCCAACATGTCCTCTAAAAGCCATTGAAAATGTTCCCTTTCCTTGCCTGAGGGGCCCTGGCTCCAGAGTCGCTGGGTTTCCTCCCTCTGCTTCTGGAGCTCCGGCTGCCCAGATTAAATCATGTATTGAAAAATTCCATAACAGCTTCCGACCTCAATGAATAGCATATTCAAGGCCACTGGAAGGCTCTTGCATTATCTAGTTCAATGGTTTTCAACCTTTTTTTTTTTTTTTTTTTTTTTTTTTCGTGAACACTGGAG
>VYZM01005653.1:539744-568844 GCA_013398915.1 Dromas ardeola | reverse complement strand
TTTTTTTTTTTAATTTCCAGTAGAGATAGGAATCCCCAAAAAGTCAGATCTATAGCCAGCTGGCCAGCTCGGTGCAATCACTTTCCACAGACCCCTTTGGAGCAATTTGGGCCCTTGCAGGGTCTCTGGGTCACTGGCTGAAGTCTGCTGTAGTGTGACCTTCCATGTAGGAGAAGCCATGGGATTGCATCTGCAACTGCTGTCATCTAAATCACCATAGGTGATGCTGCAGAAGAACACCTCGGGTCACATTCATCCATGCAAAGCTGGGCTGAGCTGGAGCTGGCAACAATACACTTTCAGGCTGGATCAGGCAAACAAGGGATGGCCTACAGCAAAGGACAGCCTACACCCAGGCTGAAACAAAGCCTCAGACCATCAAAGGGCTGATAGCAGGAGGATAAAGTTTGGGACTGCAGTCTTGAGACACTCAGGGAGGAGAGAAAGGACAGTGAGTCAGCCCTGATGACCCCCAGAAGAGGGGTGGGAGGGAAAAACTAAAGAAGGCAGTTGCTGTCAGCTCCAGGGTTCAAAAGCACATCCCGAAGCAGTGAGTGGTCACCAGCCATGGAAGGAACCAGGACAAGGACTGCAGAGCTGTGTTCCTTGTGCTCTGTGTCACTGCGAGGGATCCCAAGCAGACCCTGGACACACATGTCTTGGTGCCTGGATGATGGACAGATGTTTTTTTTCTGGTTGTGAGTATGTGGGTATGAGGGTATGAGTGAAAGTGGGTTTGTTTTTAAAATAAAATCCCCTTCCCCTCCTCTAGAGTCTCATCTTGAGACTTGCCCTGTCATCATTAACCAACAGCTGAATATTTCCTGTGATCTCCTCGGCAGATTGCCTCCTGTGAGTAAGGCTGATTCTCTCTGGCCCTACCCATGTCCTGTGCTCCCGCTTGGTTGTATTAAAACACTTTTTTTTTTTTCTTTTTTTTTTTTTTCACCACTGAACTAGGAGATCTGGCATCTCACGTGTTTTCCTCAGCGTGTATCACTTGGGAAATCGTTGTATCTTCTGTATAGTTAATCAGAATTTAGATTTTTCTAAGGGCTACTAGAGAGAGCTGTGCTCGTAAAATTATTGATGTTTAAGATTGAGAGGTCTGGCTAAGAAGTTACCTTTACTGAAAGCAGATTTCTTTCAACTAGAAGGTGACAGTCTGTGATTGTTCCCAACTCCCCGCTACTGAGCTGGGATAACAATGGGTGTCACCCTGGCGGCCTCCACCAAGAGCCATCTCCCCATATCGTCATCTTATTTACTGTTTGATTGCTTAGGCTTGGGAAGTTAGAAAGCTACTCGAGGAGTCCATCCCTCCTCTTTTGTAAATATTATCACAATATGGGTTTTCTTCTGGAATTCCTCATGGGTTCCCAGTCACGCTGAACACTGGCACCAATGGTACAGATGATTCTTCAGTGCAGTTTATGCTTGGATTTACTGGATTTTCTGGATTAAAACCGTGTAATTTTACTCACTGATGAGGTTAGAAAAGTCCAAACAAGAAACCTGCAGGCGGAAGAACTCAAGAATAATTTCTTTTATGTATTTGAAAAAAACCAACCACAGGTGGCACGTATAATGACAAAATCAAAATGCCAGGTGCTCCAAATAAATGGAGACTATTGAAAAGCAGCTACGAAGGTTAGATAAAAATCTGACTGCTTGACACTACCAAGTAGATTATGTCACTTTGGGTTTAGTCTATTTATTCATAATAAAAATATCAGTGCCGTCTCACGTAATAATCTCAGTGATTGCTACTGCGCACACCAGGTGTTATGTGCTGGATGGGGTCAGCTTCCCGTTCAGTGTTACTGCCTCCCTTCTGTTTGTGTTACGAAAAGTCCCTTCCCAAGAGATGTTTATAAACTGCGATCAAGTTTCTTAACCTTGTTTTGATAAATGAAAGCAGATGTTTGGCAGGCTTCATCTGATTCATCTCCAGTGTTTATAGACAGCGGGATTGCACTGGCATGGTCCAGGGAGTCTAGGACACTGTTCATCCTATCCTAAACAGATGTTTACGTTAGGGCAAATAAGGAAGGCAAACCTACACCTTGTAAGCAACTAAAACTACAACCACCTTATCTTCCTATTTCACACTAGCGTTTGTATTTTTCACATCTTTAATTCATCTACAATGACCTGCCTTCAAGACCGCAAATCTCTTTTACAGTGGGCAACCTGTACCTGTAGCACGTAACTCTTGATTGAACTATTCTGTGATAATACAGTTGTTTAGCCGATGCCTTTATAAACAGATGTGTCAGGAGCGACTTATTCTGTTCCCTGGTCAGGGGCAGCCTGGAACAAGCCCACGTTGTATTTCGGTATCAGAGGAACCCATGTCCTGGGATGAACCAGCAAAACTGTTTTATGGACAGAGTAACGCTGCATTTATATGAACGTATGCAGAGGTTGAGTAGTAATTTTGCATCATCCTGACTCTAGCCATGGGAACAAAGAGGGTTGTAAAGAAGATGGCTTGTGTGTTAGGCTTTTTAATCTCAGTTGATTGATTGCCAATTCATCTGACATGGTTAATAGCTTTGGAGAGGCTGATGGGATGTCTGTCCCGGGACATAATGATTTCTGTCATTCCTTCCTTGAGCTGAAACTAAATGTTGGTTAATTGGCACTGATTGATTAAAGCAGAACAAAGGAAAACTTCCTCTGAAAGTTTGAGGCTTGTCTTTACTATGAAATATGGGAGCGCATCTAGCCTGAGATAAAATCCTAACTGCAGTTTCTGCTTGCTACAGTGAGCTTCGATTAGCTCCTCAGTGTCCTTAGTCTCTCTAGTCCAACTGCAGTTCTGCAATGAAACCTAAAGGAGACAAGAAAAAGGTAGTTTTTGCCATGGTATAGCTAGCAATACTGAATACTGTGCATCTGAACTGCTGCTGACCTTCCCTAACTACATCATGGGAAAAGTTAAAGCAATGGTCCCAGGAGGGTTTTGCAGTGAGGTTAGTTATTTCACTATGAAAACAAACCAACGAGCCTTGGTTTGGGAGAAAAGACGTAGCAGTTCTGTGCTTTGGTCACTTGGATCATCTTATCTGAGAATATTCATTCCGGTTCGTGCCCTCAGACTGACATCCCATCCCGCTCCAGCAAGTCTTATATGAGCACCACTGGGGTATCTTGGCGGGCAGGTGATTTGTAGATTACAGAGACTTGAAATTGGTGTTGATTTGTCTTAAAAAAAATTGAAACAGTAGTGTCTTAAACCACTGCAAGTACAGCTGCCCTGGGCTGTGTGGGAATGAGCTAAAATTGTCACATTTCTCTTGCTCTCACTAAGGTTATTGCAAAGAGAAGTCAATGTACCCCACCGCTGCTGTGGAAAGACAAAGGGTCTGATCCTTCTTCCACCTACATGGCTTTTACCTTTGTGTAACTCCACTAATTTTTGTCAAACAATTCTTAACTTTATCCCATGCATACGAAGAAAGCAAAGTCGCAGACTTCGGTACAGCATATCCCACATTGAAAGATATGACCTCTCCCTGGTCTAAACGTGCGGCTGTTAAGAAGAGCTAGACTATGTAGACTGGGACTCACGATTTGGGATTTATTCACAGATCTGTCACTGCCTCGGTGATGGGAACTCTGTTTGCCCTTTAGTTTCCTCACCTGTAAGGTAAGACTACTTGCTCGTTACTTAATGCTAACAGGATATTCACACGCGTAGGGTGCATCCACACTGTGTGCCATCATATGAAGTTGAGACAAATGGAATAACTTGCCCCACAGGACTCACAGAGATGAGAGGTGACACCTTGTTCAAGCAGGAAATCTGGGATATTGAGGGGGAGAAAGGAATATTGAGGAAATAAATGCATTTATAACTAGTCAGTAGAAATGAGTCTCTACTCACCTCACCTCACCTTGCCTTAGAGGGGACTTGGGAGGCTTCATTATTAGATTTAGGAACTGCTGTGCAAACACAACAAAAAAGTATTAAATTGGGTTTATAAAAATTAAGGGAATTACATGTTATTAGAATAATTGTACAAATTACTGTCATTGCAAAATTGCTTTTAAGTATGGATATTCCAGTTGGGAATAATTAGTCAGACTATATGTAGCTAATACAAGAAAACCACACTCCCTTTTCTAGTTTATCTTCTTGGTTATGAATTAGTTGTGTGAATCATCTAATTAGAGCATTTCTATAAGAAAAACCTCATTTGATGGAGGTGTGCTTTGAAGCAAAGACTAAATATTATAATAATAATAATAATAATAATAATAATGCCCTTTGTTTTCTCATATTTTGAATTTTTACAAGTCATAGTATTTGTGAAGGACTAGTGGTCTTATGAGCTATAAATTGTGATTCTGCTAAGGTACAAAGAGTTCTCCTAGGGTCTATTGAAAGGCATTTTGAATACATGAGGGGTCTTAAAATGTTTTCCTTTCAAGGAAATTAAACTGTCTCTAAAGTGTTTAAGGGTAGATGAAAGGCTCTGTAATGTACTTCTTCATGCTTCGTACTCTCTTACAACAGATAAATGCTCTGGGGTGGAGCATTTCAGATTTTCTACATGCTCAACTGTGTCTAATTATTATCCTGGAATCATTTCACATTTGAGGAGTTTACATTGGAGAGGATGCGTCTGCTTGTCACTGTTGCTTTGCCAGGTCCAAATTATAATAATGCCTTTCCTCCAGAGTTAAATATAACCACTTTTCAGATGGTTTTTGCTTAGAAGTCTCAATGGGGCAGGAGAGCACATGCAGTAGAGCAGCATGTGGACCTTTTACCATGAGTATCTTCAGAAGCTGAGAAGCTGTGGACATCCCACATGTGCTTGGGCATTACCTGTGTGGTGAGACCTGGACATTGCCTTGAGCAGGAACATGACCGTGGGGCACAGTAAAACCTGTGTCAGGACCATAGTATCCATTGCAACTGGATTTCATAGACTTGTTGAATTGTTGGTGGGAAGGGACCTCTGGATGTCTCCAATCTAACCTCCACCCCAAAACAGGGCTGGAGTCTACATAAGTTGAGTCAACCATGGCTCTGTCTGCTTGATTCTTGAATACCTCCAAGGATGGAGATGCCATAGCCTGTGTGGTAACCCGTTCCAGTGTTCCAGTCCTCTGGTGAAGAAGTTTGTCCTAGTGTTCAATCTAACCCCCAAGCAACAGCCTGTGGCCATTGCCTCGACCACTGCTGCTACTGCAAAGGATTTGGCTCCATCATCTTTTTACCTGCCTTTGCATAGTTTGTGGGCTGCGATTCCATCCAGTCTTAACTTCATCACCATCAGACTCAGCAAGTCTGAGGGCCTCAAGATCTCCTCACAGGAGAAGTGCTCTAGGCCCTGAGTGTTTTAGCAGTTCACCTGCTGGATCCCGTTCAGCTTCTCCACCTCCCTCTTGAATGAGCGGCTCAAACAGGTGCAGACTCACCATCACCAAGCAGAAGGTGATAAGATAACTTCCCTTGATCTCCTGCATTACAAGGAGTGGTTTGCCCCACTTGTGGTGAGAGGGAACTGTTGTCTCCTACGTAGGCTGGCTTTCCCAGTAACCCATAGGTTCTTCTCAGTAGGGCTGCTCTTCAACCAGTTGGTTCCCAGCCTGAACTGGTACTTGGGGTTATTCCAGCTCAGTGCACTACATCACATGTCTCTGCTAAACTTCATGAGGTAGTTGGCCTCAAGTTTCCCTAGGTCCTGCTGGATTGAAGCATGGGTGCCAACAACCCCACCTAGTTTGATATTGTCTACAAATGTGCAGAGGGTGCCTTCTGCCTCTTGTTCAGGCTTTCAGACTCCCTTTTCATGAGGAGAGAGGACACAGCCTTGGTCTGTGGGATCTATGGACTAGACATCTTCTGGCACCTCCTTCCGTGCTTTCACACACCCACCTCTCTGGCAAAGAGCTGGTTTAAGCAGTCCCTGCTGCAGCCTGGCCCGCAGCTGCTCCATCCCTTCCTTTACACTCCCCGGTTGCGCTGACACCAGTGTTTGGGGCAGGCTGGCAAACCAGACTGGTGGGCGGATGTGGGATACACGCAGCCATCGCAGATATTTTTGTCCCGGCTACGTATTTTTTTTTTGCCGTGAAGCAAAGCTTCCTGGGGCAGCAGAGCCATCAGCAGAGCTGGTCTGGATTCAGCCCTGGGTGACGATGCTTTACCTCCTGCTGCTGATCCCCACAAAGCGCCGGGTGGTGATGGTCCCCCTTGCTCTGCTGACCTGGTGTGTGTGAGGATGCGATGTATTTACACCGCTCTCAGAGCAGGCAGGACATGCGGTGACCCAGGCAGAGGGACTGCAACTAACCCCCAAGGCGCGAACCGGGCACAGCTGTTTGCAAGAGTCAGTGTCTGCTGCTGGCCAAAAAGTACATGTTTTTTTTTGTTGTTGTTCTTTTTTCTTTTAAAGTCATGTGCTTCTTTCCTACTAGCGCTGTTGGCTCCGGAGGCCTCTCTCGCAGCAATGTAAACACGGCTACTGTGTGTGCTCCATCCATCGGAGAGAGTGCCGGTCCCTGTAATTGCAACCTGTTGCTCACAATGAGCAAGCCAACGCCAATAGATGCATAATGAGCACTTAAAAAGCGCTTATTTTGTCATCCAATCATCGATCATCCCCATTGTGTAAATATTTTTTGTTTCCACAACAAAGCGACTCTAAAAGAAATGTTCACCAGGAAGAAGAAAAATTTGGATTCTGCTGATAAAATCAGGACAGTCAAAATGATTAATAAGACATTGGGGAAAGTTCACAAATGAGGCTTAATTTCTGTGGCAAAAAGACCTCGTGGATTCATCAGTGCTTGGTTCTGCCTGGAAATTTAGTGGCAACTGGAAATTTGATGGTGAACTCTGATAAGCGACAAAATGGTGAGGGTTTTGATGAATGACTTGAATAAGGAAATAAATAAGCCAGTCTGCGTGGTATTCTTCCTGGTATTTGTTTTGCTATTAAGTTCAGTTAATGCGGTTCTCATTGTGTCGTGATGATTGTGTTGACAGCACATCACGACACACGAGCATTGCTGGCAGTTTGGCTGTCGGGGAAGGGGATCCGTCGCCTGAGACACACACAGTAGAGCAGAAGGTGACTGTAATAGGAAGGCATTTGGAAACCTTTGGCAAGGACGTCAGAGATCGCAAAGATAGAAAGGGTCCCGGTGAGCATCTTTGTTCTCCTGTGTCAAACTGGCCACAGAACCTAAATTAATTCCTTTATTTAGTCTCAATTTACATCTAGAAAATGTGGATGGGCATAGGGGGCTTTAACCACAAACTTTGGGAAAGTTGCACTCATGGTTGATTACTTTCCTTGCTAAATTGGGCAGCCTGTTCTTAGCCTCAGTTTATTAATCTCCAGTGTTTATTCCCTGGCTCTCGTATCTTTGCTGTGAGGTTTAGGAGCATTTGTTATGAAATGCTGATTTCCCATGCGAGTATTTATAGACTATGTTTGGGTCACCTACTAATCTTCCTCTTGGTAAAACCAAACTAAGCTCCTTGTTTCTTTCACTATAAGGCACATTTTCAAGACCTTGTTCATTCTCAGTTTTTCCAGTTCAGTGTCCTCCTCCTCAGTTGTAACACCAACACTACATTCATACTCCTGGTGGTAGCCATTGCCCTGAACTGCTGGCCACCAGCTACGCCCCAAGCTACTGTTCAGTAGAGGGCAATGGGAACCTATCTGGGCTGGTTTCCATCTGAAAAGTGGACCCGCACAGGACGGATGAGGAGACCTTGGGGGTCATTGGGCTACCCGGGAGAGCCTGCACTTGCCACTGGAAGCTGTCCCAAACCCTGTCAAAGGCAAAGCAATGGTTTTCCAGCTTTTAGAACAATAGGGGCTGTATGAAAGCTGTTCCTTTCTTCATTCAGAACATCGCAGTTGATTAAAGCCTTGGCTTTTCAGTCCTTTCTAGTTTCTGATGCCTTCAGTGTTTTCCAGGGAAGTTAAAGCAAATTAACCAGTTGCAGTACAGACACTTTTCTTGGTTATATCGTGGAGCCTACTTAAATATAGTTCCCCGAGGATCCCCAAGTCAGAGGCTGGACACTTGTGAGCTAAAATACACACAGAGGCAACACAAATGGCACCATGCTGTTTGTCTTTCTTAAAGCATTTTCAGTGCTTAGGTGACCACCCCAGTAAGTCTTCCCAAGTCTCTGCAGCTCATTTCAGATCCCCGTGGTTCACCCAGACAGGCTGCAATTCTATGGCCCGTGCGTCAGGAGAGAGTTGGAGCAATCCCTGAATAACCTTGACTAATGCCATAATGAGCTAATGGCAGCTTTGGGAGGCTCTTCAATACAGTATAACGTTCAACCTTGATCCTTTAACTAAGTTTATTTTGGGCTTCATGAACACAAAATTGCTTATCTGACGTAGAAGCTCCTCTTAGACTTTTCAGAAGCAATTCAGATGTTTGTGGTGGAATTCATAAAGGTATAGAGATGCTTTGTTTCCTTTGAATTTGGTGGGAGTTAAGTGCTTAATTACTTTTACCGACCTGAGCTTTTACTTAGCCACCTCTGCAGTGCTCCTTCGCTCACACCCCTTTGGCTGGATGGCTAATGGAAACACCTTTCTTTTTTTCCAGAGAAGAAAGGGAACAGAATATGTGACTGTATCTCAGCCACTTCAATGCAAAGTCTGCTAGGTTGGCTCCGAGTGCCGAGAAGCTGATCTAGACCTCCTGACTCTCCAGCAAAGCAGATGAAGGGCATGCGTGTTTTCCACTCAGCGCTTAGCTAAAGGGGTTGAAATGACCAGTGAAGTAGCAGAATGAACTTTTGGGGCAATAACATCTTAAACTGAAGGTGCAGATATTAATGTCTGAAGGTTTGGTGTTTGTTTTTTTTGTGTGTGCATGTTGTTTGTGGGGTTTCCTTTAATCAAAAGGTCTTACATACTTAAAGATATTGTAGCTCTTTCTGCCGGCTTGAACCCACTGGCACATTACTTTTGTGCCCAGAAGCAAATGTCCACAGGAAAAGATACTTATTTTTACACAAAGAATATCCTGAGGTACCTTCATAGCATTACCTCAAGTAGAAAAATCCATCAAACAAAATACTCACTCAATCCCTCTTAATCATATGAGCAAAGCATTTTACCGTGGCCAATTGAACGAGCATCTACAAAAAGAGATGAAGAGCAATCAGCACAGCAGAGGGCAAGAAATGACTTTGATCTGGGTGGGAGTGGGAGAGCAAAGGGAGGTTTGGGTGAGAAAGCTGTGCTGGAGAAGATTTCCTCACTGAGGGGCTGTGTTAGGGAAAGAGGAAGAGCAGACACTGGGCAATCAAGGGAGCCCCAGAGGGGAGCAGAGGAGGACTTGGTTTGTATGATGTGGTGGATTCTGAACATCAGGAGAGGGTATTTGGTGCTGTAATGCAAGCTTCCGTGCTGGGGGGAAAAAAGCAGGAATTAGACGAGAAGATGGCAGAGATTTCTTTCAGGAGAGGTAAACAAAGAACAAAGATGTCTTTTTTTTGTTTTTCCATCAGATTTGGCTAAGAAAGGGATGGGAGGGACAGGAAGATTCAGAAGACAGACTGCTGGCAGAGTCTCTGTAAAATTTATTACCGGATCACACCTTATTTTCTACATTCAGCAACAGGCCAGAGAGGAAACGAATGGGATTATTTTAAAGTAATTTTCCCTCCAACATATTTACTTTCTAGAAAGATAGCGAAGAAAATATTGACATGCCAGACTTGATGGAATCCCTTGTTTCGCACAGTGTGGTCATTTACTCCTACATTGGACTGCGTATTTCTCCAGTCAGTGCAGCAAAATACTCAAATTGTGGAAGGACATTTACTGTTTAGAGAAGTCCTTGGACACCTCAGCAAACTTTGTCTTGTTTCTCTGTCCAAGAGCTATATATAGACTTTGCTCAATCAAGGTCTGAGCAGCTGCTGCTGCTGAGATGTTGTGTGAGCAGAACTAAATATTTTTACGAGTATAGAAAAGTGACAAGATAACTCCAGCCATTTTGCTTTGAGGGAACCAGGTGTTTGTCTGGCTGCGTAGTAAGAAAGAAAAGAGAAATTACCTTAAAGGCACATTTATCATCTGTGCTATTTCTTAGTCTGAAATCAACAGAGACTGGCAGATATAAATAATGCATCTTAAAAACTTTAAGACTCATAACACCTCTGTGAAGCTACTTAGTTACCCTTTAGGTTACCTTGTTCTTCACCTCATGATGCTGCCAGTGCCTATAATTATGCTGCATCTGACTCTCTTGGGCTCGACCTAAAGATGATCTATAAGTGCTATGACAATATCGACATTCTATAATCATAGCAGGATAACAAAAATTCCATCTGACAGTGAAATGCCGCTATCTCGGCTGTAAAATATGGCAGTACACGATAATATGGGCTGACTTAGCTACCCGAAGTAAACTGCCTTTTTCTCTGCTGAAATTTGACCAGGAAGCTTGTGGGTGGGAAGGCTTCTCCTGCAAAACTGATTGGAAGGTTTTTAATGACTCAGAGTAATTAAGGGTCTGTTTCCATTTCTGCTGGTGAACAGACAAGAGGACGTGACCAAATGGACAATCCCCTCTACCCTTTTGTTTCCCCTCCACAAACTATCAAACATGAGAGGGATTGGTGGGACAGGAAGATGCACAGGAGCAGGGAATTAGGAAAATGATGGGTATGAACAGCCTTGTGGGTGGGGATCATGATCTGCAATTTGAAATGGGAAAGAAACAAACTTCTTACCGAGCTGGGGAGCTGGGTTAGGAAAGACAGAAGAGGTTTGGGTGGGTTAGGGGTGAGGTTAGTCCCTGACACTGTCCTCTTGTTCCTGCATGTCCTCCGGCAAATTACTTTGTCTCTCACTCTCCCACCTGGAAAATACCCCCCTGACATAAAGTTCACATTAACGTGAAGAGCGCAAGAGACTGATGGCACGGAGTTAAAACAACCAGCTGTCCTTCACTTGTAAAACTGGAGCCTTTAGAGAAGCCTGAGCAGTGATTTCGCTCCCGGCCTCACTACTGTCCGCCGGAGCTGCCAGGACACCCCCATGGCCCGACGTGAGGCGGCTGGCCTTTAACAACCATGGCCAATTTGGGGGGCAGACGGCCAGCCCCAGCGGAGCCGGTCCGGAGCCGGGGGTCCCCCCCGTGTCCCGCTGCCGCGCTCCCGGGGGGGCAAGCCCCCCACGCCGCAGGGTTCGCCGTGGACATCCCTGCTCTCCCCAAACACCCTTCCCGGGGCGAAGCCGCCTCCCGCCGCCTCCCCCCTTCCCTCGGGCGACCCGTCCCTCCGCCCCGGGGCTGCCCCGGCCCCTACGTGCCCGTTGGGTAGAAGGGGGGACCGGGGGTGGCGGCGGCGGAGCGGGGCGGGCCGAGGCGGGCCGGGGGAGGGCTCGGTCGGCTCCGGCTCCCCGGCCCGGCCAACCCGCGGCCGCCGGGGCTGAGCCATAAAAGAGCCGGGAGCCGGCGGGGCCGCGGCTCCATCTGGCTGCAGCCGTGCCCGGCGCGCCTCGGGGTGGGCAGCCCGGCCGGCCCCCTCCCTCCCTCCTGTCGCCCCGGCCATCCCCAGGGACGGCGCCGGGCCCCCTCCCCGTCCCGCTCCGCCGCCCCCAAGATGCTGTTTTGGCACACGCAGCCGGAGCACTACAACCAGCACTCGACCGGCAGCTACCTGCGGTGAGTCCCCGCCCGCCCCGGGCAGCGCGGAGCCCCCGGGGGTGCCCGGGGCGCGGGTGTTGGGTGGGAGAGGCTCTCCGCCATCCACCCCCATCCATCCCCGAAGCCACCCGCTCGCTGGGCTGCCCTGGCGGCACCCGGAGCCGTGGCATCGCCCGGGGTTAGCGCTGCTGACTCTTCCTGAGAGATGTGGACTTTTTTCTCTTTTTCCCTTTTTTTAAAAAAAAAAATAAATTAATTTATTAATTTTTTTAGCGCCTCGTTAGACGTCTGTCTGCAGTTTTGCTTTGTTGCTTTGCCGGCTTCCCTCTTCTCAGGGGCTTTAGGTAGCGCGGTTCAAAGGGAGAAGGTGCGACAGTTGCGGAGTGGAGCACTGGCAAAAGTCTCTGGAAAACGTCTGTTGGCAAACTGAGAGGGCATCCAGTTTTTGCAGGACGGGATTTCTTTCTCTTCTTTTTGGGAGGATGGGTAAAAAGCTCAGAATTTCACTTTCTGAACTTGTCTAAACCAGCTTTTTCCTGCCTCACACAGTCGTGTTTAATTAAATGTGCCTAATTTAAGCACAAGGGCTGCTAAACAATAGTCTGTAACATGTGTAGCACAAACCCGTATTTCCTCCCTCCAAAAGACAACAAAGCAGACAACTTTGGGAGTTTCCTTTCTGCTGGGTTCTTATGAATTTTTTTTTTTTCTGAATATGTAAAGCTGAGCTCTCAGCTGGTGTCAATTGCTGCTGCTGCTCCTTTGCTGAAGTGCAGTTTTGCTGAGTGGAGAACCTGGCTGTGGCCCAAGAGCCTTGCTTTCAAAATGTACCCCCAAATAACCACTCTTGAGAGAGCATTGAATTTGTCTGGTGAGGCACTTCAAACACAGATCATACTTCCCTTTCAAGGAGACACGCAACCTTAACTATTCCGGCTCCCTATCAGTGTATTTTGACTGAATAATAATTTCCTGTTATCAATTGATACAATACCATGAGATTCTTGCTTTCTGGCGGCTTCCCCGTTTCTTCATACAAGGTGCTTCACCTCCTTCCTCTCTCCCAGTAAATCTATTTTAACAACATGTATGTGGCAAAAAGTCTTGTTCTCTCTTGCTTTGTGCTTGCAAACCTGTTTAGTTGAGGACAGTGAGAATGGTAGTAGCAGACGAGCTTTAGCATTGGTGCTGTGTACGGTCTCCATGTTAGAGAGCCTTTACAGTGCTCAGGTTGCTTCATTAACACCATGGATTTGTGTAGCACCAGAGTGCTACAAGATCATCAAGTCTGGATCAGGCTCAAGCCCACAATTCAAATTCTTTGGAACTGGCCAGAAAACACATTAGATTATTTCTTCTGCCTTGACTGCTACCTGGGGGGGTAAAGTATACCTGGTCTCATAGGAAGGCTGCTAGTATGAAAGTAACCTGTCAGTGTTTTAGGAACAAACTTCCGCTTTAGTGAGTACCTGCCACTGTGACCATGGTGGTTTTGATCTGGGACTAAAAGCCCTAAAACCAGTTTTATGGCAGCAATGGCCTCAGGTGTTTCTGGGAAGATCAGTTGATTAAAACCCTTGGTTTTTGTAGGGACCTTTAAATCTGGCCAATTCACTCTCCATGGGAATGTGTCAAGACGTGCATTTCTAGAGGGGCATTCTTCTGCTGAGCTGTGCCTTTCTGAAGGTTCTCCATACCCACTTGTAGTGACTTTGCAGAGGAAGCTGAAATAATACAACCCTTGAAGTAGCTGTAGGAGAAGTTTGTGTCAACTTTGCAGAGACCAAAGGCTTTGTGTATATCTGAGACATGTGTTTAAATTCTGCCGTACCTCAGTGGTATTTGGAGTTATAGCAAGACAATACTCCAGAAAAATCCTCGTAAATCTCCGTTCATTTTTAGGGAAGCCCTGTATGTATTTCATTCTCTGTTCTGCCAGATGGTTGAACTGTCTCAAATAACTTTCTCCCTTCCCAGGTAAGTGGGCTAACCCTTGCTTAAGACCAGAACTGTAAAGGTGAAAACTTGGGAGTTTTAAGGGTTTCCACTTTTTTTTTTTATTTTTTAAGGATGGGAACTGTTGTGAAAGCCTTTTTTTTTCCAAAACTTGATTTACAACTCTTGAGTGAAGGGAGCTGAACAAATATTGTGATGTCTTATATACCTATAGCTTATAAATTCTTTTAAGCCTTGATCTGTAGTTCACAACCTTCGACATTCTGAACATTTTTACTAAGGTGAAATATTTTAGAAGAGCTTCATCCAAAGCCACGGATACCACTGGTCACTAGTTCAAATGCTAGAAATAAAAATGTGATTAAGTTGTGTGGCTTCATCAGTGCTTTACTATGGTGAAGCTTTCCAGAAACAAAATCACGGATTCCTCCATGCTTACAGTCTTCAACGATCAGACAGCTGTTCCAGCAAGTGTAGGGGTGTTAAAACCCTGATGTGAAATATGATATTTGAATTTCGACTTCCCCTTGCCTAAATTTCTCTACTGTTTCAACTGAATAGGTGTACAAATTTCTCGCCCTTAACTGTTAAACTGGGGCCAGATTTTGCGTGCTGGTTTTTTTTTTTTTCCTCAGAACTGCAGAAGCTTTCAGGCTTCAGCGTTTTTGATCTGTTCTCATCTGTTAAAGCTACACGCATTCCTATAGCGTTGTGCGGGCGAGCACGTTAAGAGCGAATGTTGGCATCCTGGGTGAGTGAGATGACTCTGCGGAGCAGTGTCAGATCCTGCGTGTGTGTGTGGAGCAAAGCTATCTGTTTCAGAAGTCTACTGCAGGCATTTCTGTCACTTCATTACTGTAGTAAATCATCATCACTAAGGGAAAAAAGAAATCCTCTCTATGGCTGCAGTTAGGCAAGAGCTGTGATTATGTCAGTAATGCCAGTAAGCAAATGGGGGTGGATGCCTTCGAGTTGGTGATAATATGGAGGGGGTGGGGTTGGAAGAGAGAATGGAAACAGAGGTGGGTCTTTCTTTTCTCCTGTCCCTATCTGAAATGGCACAGTTTGCTCTCTGGCTTTATTTTGCCAGAAATGTGTTTGAACCAGATTCTTCAGCAGTTTGGTGTAAAGTGCTGCACCGTGTCACTGATGACCTGGGTAGCCTTCAAGGTTGTGGGTGCTATGAATGAACTCAGGGTGGATCATTAACTGAACAGGCAAGGAAAAAATTGTTAATGCTCTTTCCATAGGGAGCATGCCTGTACATGCTGGCATGTTCCCGAACAGTTTTTCTTAAAGCTTTTTGTGTATGGGATTACTGAAAGGAGCAAAACTGCAGCCTCTGTAATGGCAATCTCAAATCTTCACGCATCTGGAGGAAATGGAGGAGAAAAAAAATAATCCCTTCTTATTCTGAACTGTCTCTGTGTTCAACGTAATCCTCCTAATTTGGAAGGGTATTAATGTCTTAAGTAGGTGGACACAATGATCAGAAATGTTAGCAACATGGGAAAGGCTAATGTGGTTCTTCAGTATCAGACATGCTAAGATGAAGATGCTTATTCCTGACATCTCATTTTGTACTAATCATTCTGTTGTGCTCTCAGCCTCGTTAATACCTGTTCTGCCTGGGGATTAGTATGGGTTGGGATCAGTCTGACACTAAATCAGCAGGCAGGTCACCATGAACAACCTGTAAAGGAGCCAGAACTGGGACTGTGCACGGGTCCTAGTGAAGCTGCTCCTGAACACCTGTGTGTGCCTTCATGAAGGTGGCCCTGTGCTCTTTAAGAGCTGTGCGATTCCTTGGGACCAGGTTTCTTGGAGTGCGAGGAAATATTATGAGTCAATTAATCCAGCAGTTCATGCCATCATTTACCTGAATGTCTCCTTTTTACACCAGAGCTGTCTGCTCCTCACCCTTGGCTTCTGCTTGCAGACATTTTACTAACCTGACATACAGCTGTCAAAATAAAGTGCCCTTTCTTGCCTTTTTTTTTTTTTTTTTTTGAAAGGCTTTTGTCTGAGAACCCAAGAACTCTTAAGCAAATGTATTTCTACAAGGATGAAGAATCTATTTTTGATAAATTTTTTCCTCATCAGGAAGACTGCTTAGCTGAAAAGTAAATCTGATTTATGTTTTAAACACATACGTTAATTCTCAGAAATATTCTGTTTTGCTAGTGCCTAGTTCTTTTGTGTCTAGTGCTGACATCCTAGAGGCAGAAGTTGCCCTGTTACGTTATACAGGCCAAATTCTTTATTTTTCAGGCATAATAACTGGGTGTTTCTCCAGAGACCATCTCCATTATCTCAGAGCATGAGAATCAAATGCAGATTGAGGCGAGAACATTCCGTGAAGTCTTCGTAACTAAACGTGCGTGCATTGTATATTGCAGAGATGTCCTTGCACTGCCGATCTTCAAGCAGGAAGAACCGCAGCTGTCTCCTGAGAATGATGCCAAACTGCCTCCCTTTCAGTACGTCCTCTGCACAGCCACGTCACCTGCTGTGAAGCTGCACGAAGAAACCCTGACCTACCTCAACCAAGGTAGGGTTCATACTACACCGGAGGAGGGCGTATTTCCTGGGAACAATCCATGAGAGAGAGGTTGAATCCCATACTCGTGCCTTACTGGGAGGGCAGTGGGATGGGGAGGGGGATGGAGGAAAGCAGGAGTATTTAATTTTTCACATTTATATACTACATTGTCAACTGATATGAAATAATGAAGTACCATTGATTTAACTGTTGACTTAAAGCAGCATTATAGCATGTGCTCTTCCCTGTAGCCAGGTACTGGCTTCATCTCAAACTTTTCAAACTGCAGCCTCCTACCTTCATTTTAAAAGGCCAGATTAATTAAGCCGATTGGCAAACTTTGGGCTGGGGAGGGCTCTTAACATTGCAAGTTTCCAAGCACTGCTGGGGGTTATTGCCGGAGGATGAGTTAGCAAGAATCCAAGGGCTCCTCGGTGGTCTGGGCAGAGTGTGACATTGCTCCTGCTGGCTGGGTGATGTGACTCCACTCAGTCCCTAACTTGACAAGTTGCAGTGGTTCAGTGCAGCCAGGTCCTCTATAACTGACCTCATAGGCTAATTTTTACTCCTGGCTAAACAAGCACTGTGTGTTTCTCTAGGCTTCCTCCCCTCCGCCCCCCCCAGCTTTGGCAGAATTTGTGCTGACACATCTGTGGTTGGAGTTCGGCTGGCGCTTTGCAGCACCTCCTGCATGTGGGTCCTGTAGGGATCATACTTCTCCAGGCACAGATTATGCTAAAACATATTACACTTATTTTCTGCCAGGTTGTAAACATGGGCATTAGCCTAGCAACATGCTGAAGGCCATCTGCCCTGTGTTACTGAGATCCTCTCCTGCTTCAGGACACTGTCCCACCTCTTCGAGCTTTGTGCACTGAGCATGAAGCTCACTCAGATCCTGCTCTGGCTACATCTCTCTCAATGTTTGTACAAAGCAGAGCTCTGTCCTCCTTTGGGCTCTGACCTCAGGTGCATCTGGCTGCTGGATCCGTGTTGCTAGCTGGTAGACCCATGGAGTACCTCTAGGAAGATCAGCCAAGTGCTGCAGGCTCTAAGGGGTCAGATGTTTCCTGTCTCATAAGCTGGCACTGTGCTGTCTCGCAGATCAAAAGAGCCTTGGGACTTGTGACTGTCTTCCCAGTTTATCCATCCAAATACAGCAGACTCCAGGAGATGATATGGGGCATATCAAGGGTGAGATGGAGATGAACCATCCTGTGAAACACTAAGTTATTTCCTGTTTGAATAAAAGATTTTCTGTTGTGAAAAGCAGTGGACAGACAAATATTTTAGCATACATGAGTCAGTGCCTGCTTTTTTACCGTGGTAGGACAAAAGTGACACAACCCTTTACCACGAGTTTAAAAAAACCTGTGACTAGAGCAATTTAGGTTTTTCTATGTCAAGTAAGACTGACTTTGCAGATAGACCATGCTGTGTTCGGCTTTCTCCTGCTCACTATCACAAGGAGTTGTCTCCTGCTCCATCTTGACACAGTACTGACTTGTTTCCTTGGAAGACCACCAGTTCTTTTATATTTTCTGCATCTGTCTTTCATCCCTCAAGGGGAAAGGTGGGGTGTGTCCTTGCAGAATACAAGAGCATGAGGCTGGCCGGGCTGGAGGAACAAAGGAGGGATGAGGCTGGCAGGAGCTGTGCAGTGGGGCATAGTTGGGAAGGGGCTGGGGGCAGAAGTGGACACTCTTTAGTGCTGTTGGCTTACCACAGCGGATGGAAGCAGAAGCTTTTCCTAGAGGGTCTTTGGGGTGACTAGTGGTAAAAGGTGGTGCGTCTCCTGACAGCTGAATGGCTCACTGCTTTCTGTTCCTCTTGGCAGGAGCTTTGCATCTGCCTGCCGCCTTCTCAGGAGCATCCTCACCTCATTTAAGCTCCCAAGCAATTTGTCTTCCTTCTTACACTGAGATGCTCTGGATTTCTTGAAAAAGCTCTTGAAATTCAAGACGCTCTCTGTAGATGTATTTTTTTTTTTTCCTTGAGATTTTGCAATGTACCTACTTTAAAAGTCATTCTGTTCCACTCCAGCAGGTTGCTTCAGAGTCCACACCATTGGCTGCGCTCTTGCTCCCAGTATTGACCCTTTTTGGTAGCAAGGGTAGGCCTTGACCATAAATTTGTCTGACATGTAGTCTACCTTGATACTAAGTCCCTTAGACCAAAATCCCTTGCCTGTGGTAGCTAGGGACTGGAGTCTACTTCCATGTGGATATGAGCTGCTGTGAGAAGCTTGTGTGTTCCTTGAAGGTAACTACAGATATGGGGAGAAGAGGATGCTGGACACACCTTCCAACCAGCTGTGGTCAGAGCTGGGGAATCTGACTTCTGTTGGTGGGATATCAGTGGGGACGTTGCCTGGGGTTAAAAAGAGATGAGGATTTGTCTTGCAATTCCAGGACAAAGAGTCAATTTGAATTGGCAGGTGACCTTCTGGTTCACTTAGAGGTTTCTGTTTAGGAACTTCTACATAAAAGGGTATTTGGTCTTTTCATGACATCTGTGTCAAAAGCACGTTCCTCATGCATTGACCTTCTGGAATAAAAAATAGGAGGTGTGTGTGTTTAAAAGCAAAAATTAAAGTCTTTGAATCAAATTTTCTTCTCCTTTCAGCAACACTTTTCTGTGGGAGCCACTTTTGATTCTTGAGCTATATAGTCTTCCAGCAGGTACCTGTTGTGTAGGTATTTTCCCATCCCTTCTTCAAAACCAGATGAGGGTGTTGCCGCTCTTTACTTTGACCTGCTCAACACAAGCCAGGGAATCCCACGCTGATCTCAATTGTCCTGCCTGACCTATAGCTAAGTGCAAGTTAAAGGGTCTGACAGAAAATTAATCCCGTTGATAGAATTATGTTGTATGAGCCTGAGGCAGTATGTGAAGGGAACTATGAGGCAGCCCAGGTCTCTGGAGACAATACTCATGGCATGGCAGAAGAACTGACTGATGCCAGAGGACTGTGACCCAGCTGCAGTGCCACAGCCACCTCGTGAAGCAATTTAGACCATTCCCTACACCTTATGACCTTACGCTGACTGTAAGCAAAGGGACACCTCTTGCACCTTACCCTTTTTCTGTGCTTATCGTGGTCTGGCCAAACACTGTTACACAAAACTTCCCTTCTTCCTTGTATGCTTGGGTTTTGCGATGGATTACTTTAGCAAATGGGTAACCTCATTAATGGATGTCCCTCCACTCAGTCTGTGCTGGTGTGATCTTCAGTCATAGCTGGCTCCTAGTAAGGCAGATACAAAGACACAGTGGCTGTCCCAGCTCCAACAAAGCAATTCACATCCAGTGTGGTTACTTACCCCAGTTGTGTAGACTGATTTTGGGGTTTTCTGCTTGCTGGGTGGCTCTTGTTACTTGCTGTCCAAATGTTCCTTCCTGACTTGAGCTCTTTGTCGCTCAGTAACTGACCTTTTGTCACCATAAGCCGTTCTGCTCCCTGCCCTGAAACACTCCACTTGCAACTGGTTCAGTGGTGGTTGGTGAGTGGACCAGCTCAGGAGATAGTCCATGTGCAGAACTGGATAGAAGTAAGGTCAGGTCTGACAGAGGTATGGAGTAGGGAAAGAGGAAGTAGCAAATTGAAGGACAAGTTGCATAGCAGAGACAGGAAAGGAACCAGTGGAGAAATTCAGGTGATATCTGAAAGGGTTTCATGTGGGCTAGGAAGAAGGGCTGTTTCAGGGCTGTGTTTGTGTACAAATGGGAGAGGGCTTCAGGCTTGTGGAGCATAATGACTTCTCATGAGCCTTGCTTCTTGCTGGATAGACCCAGAGAGATGGTCAGTGTCATTGAAGAGGAAGAGGTCTTTGGCCTGGGCTCTTCACAAGGGTAAAGGAGGAAGCTGAGAGGACTTCTGAGGTGGAAACCAGTGTTTTCAGCAAGGGCAGGGGAAGCATTTGTGAGGGACCATAAGGGAGTGAGTTTTGCTGTTGTGTTAAGTTGACTTGGGGACATTCAGCAGTGGCAGGCTCCCAGGCTTGTCTGCTCCAGTTTGAAACTGAGCGCTAGCTGGCTGCAGCTCTAGAACCAGCCTGTAAACGAAGTAACTAGAGTCAAATCCTTAGCTTGGTTTCCAAAGACTGACTCATTACACTTGTCCTTCCCGGTCTCTTTCCCCCCTGCCTTCCCACATTCCTTGGGAAGCTGGAGCCAGAGCACTGTTAGTCCAAATTGAACATGATCTTAGTTTGCTAATCCTTGGGGCAGTTCCTATGTTAAGAGATCTTTACTGGGCCTCAGGAGGATTACTCATCCAACGTGACAAATTATGGAATTGTTAGTGTGGAGTCTAAACACCATGCCACCTTCAGTCCATGAAACCGGTAAACGTGCTGTGTCCTCACATTAGGAGTTGCTGCTGGCATCGCTCCTTTGGTCAGGGATTGCATCTGTCAACAGAGCTACACTGTCCAGAAGTCTGCAGCACAAACATCTCCTAACGTTTTTGGAACTAGCCCGCCTTTTAGCACTATTTCAGTGTCTCTTGTGGATAGGGATTTTCAGACAAACAATCAACCAACAACCATATTACAAACCACTGCTTTAGCAAGAGGGCTTGATGCAGTTGCATATTCCATGGTCTGCAGTCATATGGGGTGTGGTTTGACCGTGGCTGGTTGAAACTGGTTTCAAACATGGATAGAAATGGGAGCAATGGAGGTGGTTCCAGAAATTGCACTGGGAGGAACGCGGAGGAAACAAGCACTGTACAGTAGATCTGCATGCTAATAAATGTGAGGAAATAAAATCATTCCTTTAAAAAACAAAACAAAAAGCCAAAAACCTGAAAGTCATTGCCCAAGGGAATTAGCTTGTAGTGCCAGAACCACATGTGGACTGTGAGCTATTCAAGTAATGATTTTGTTTCATGACCAGCATTGGGTTGGCTCAGAGCCTCAGATCTGAATTACTCCAAATAGAGGGTGGTTAAGGTTGATGGGAGGGGGTCACTGAGAGCAGGCTGTGTGACAAATCCAGCCCTGATCCCCAGTGGTAGTTCAGAGTAACTGGCTGTCACCTGCCTGTAAAGTTTTCCTGGGCTCTGCTCATCTCTCCAGAGCTGTGGTATGGAACTTGTGGTTCTTGGCCATGCGAGGATTTTAGTATACAGCTGGTTAGGATTGGGAAGGCTGGCCATCTCTGCTTTACAGTGTCTTCCAGGAGTCATCTTTATTGCCAGTCCTAGACAGTTCAGAAAACAAACAAGCCAAAAACCCAAACCATGAGAGAAAACCACTAACATCTGAGAAGACCTGTGATGGGAGCGTTGCTGTAGAGGTGCATAAGCAACAGACGCCTCATGAAGCTGAAGAGGGACTTAGTTTGAGTCTGGGTCACACCTAAATGAAAGCCCCAAATTTCAGCCCTCAGGTGCAAAGGCATACAGCCAGGTTCGAGACACGTGTGCATAAACTGGTACACTTTAAACTCTGCCGTGTTTAAAAGCTGCTGGGTGTTGTCCTACCTCAGATCACTGCAGACGTGTCCTGGTTTCAAGGGTGCAGAAAGCACTGGGTGATGAGCAGCGGAAGAGGTCATCTTGAAGCTGATGGTTAATTGCTTGGGCAGGAGATGAAATCGCTTGCAACAGAAGGCAAAAGAGAACCTTTGCCTCCCTTAAAAAGTCTAAGGTTCAAATTAAGTCTAATCTTCTACAGCCAGAGAACACAGTTTTAAAAACTGAGATTTACAGTAAATGAAAAAAGCTGTTTTGTATTGACGTTAACTCATACGTAATTGAGTTTTTATGGGGTCACAACTGACTGAATGTTTGTAGTTTTCCTGGAACAATTCTTTACTTGCCTAAATGAAGTGTAGAGAAGGCTGAGTGACCAGCTCTGCCTGGGTGTGCTTCTGGTTTAATTATAGCTCTGTTTGTAGGGATATTTTTGCTTTGTCCCATGCTAAGAACTGCCTCTTTTCGTAACAATCACTGCCGTTACTGACCAAGCCCTGGGTATTTCAAGGAGCTCTGCTGCTGGTGGCCTCTCCTGTGTGAACATGTGCTCCACCCTTGCCTGAGATCAAAAGCACAACAATGACTTTTTGTCATTGAGACTGTGAATATCAGGTGCTTCCTGGTGGCTGCCCACCTATGCATCCTCGATCCCTGATCACTGTGGGGTGCTGTAGAGCTCCTTGACCCCTTTCCACTCTGTTCCTGGGTTTGGATGGCTTAAAAAATGGCTAACAAAACTGGTTTGTCTTTCCCGTTTCTGAGACTGGCTACTTGGTATTTTTGGTTCTTGTGGTGCACCTCTTCGTCTTTGGAGAAGGAATTTGTCTCCTGCCTGACTTTGAAGACAGCTCTGAGTAGGTTTTGGTGTCTCAGCTGAAGCCGTTAATTGTGCTAGCAGCAATTTCCCCATATGTTTGGCAGCTCTGTCTTCACTTGGCAGCCCAGGATAAACAACCCTGTCTCCAAACCACACCATCCCTAAGCTCATTATGAATCTTGCTTCAGATGACAGGGCACCTCTGCATAAGTAGAGCATCTGACTTCTGTTGTCCCTAGGAAGCTAGAATCTCAGTTGTCTTTTAACCAAGAGGCTGTTTTCTATTCTTTCTGTAATCCTTTCTTCTGTTGCTAACATCTGGATGAAATTCAAGTGGGATTGTGAACTTGCTGGATTGTAGCCTATGCACAACTCCTACTGGAAGCCCCTAGACTGCATTTTGTTTTCCCACTTCAATAAATCTTCAATATCTGTGAAGGAAGGAAGTGCTCAGAAGTTCCTTTGAGTGTAGTGAGAAGTAAGAGAATACCTGTAGGATTTTTTTTACTTATAGTCCATGTCACTCTTACTTTCTTCCATTATCCATGGCTGCTTTGAGATTCTTGTAGTTATGATAGTGAAATTTTTGCTTGTTATTTTACGGCATTTGCTGTCTGTATCAATGTACCTATCAATCTGAGAAAATGTGGTAATTTTTCAATTAGCTTTCCCTAACTTTCAGTGTCCTAAAAGGATCACATTTTAGGTAGCAATAAAAAACTTGGGAAACACTGTAGGTTTGACATGATTAGCTGTTTCTATAGGTGTAATGTATGATACCTACTTTCTGAAGAGCCTGGGGAAAAAAAGTGCCTTTTTTCTCTCTTTGCTTCCTACCAAACATTTATTTGGTTCCTACCAACATTTATTACATGTTCCTGAAACTAGACAGCAAGTACTTGAGCAGTGAGATTCCTCTTGTCTTAGCTTGGCGCCACATTTGTGACCTGTGTCGAAGGTACAGTCTGCTTTGATGGGATGATTGTCAATCATGTTTTCTCCCTCTGTGGTAGGCACTAACTAAATAGCCAGGTGTGGGAGTGGGACTTGCTTTCTCCCAGTTTCTTACTGCGGAAACGCAAAGGGAGTGACTTACCTGAGGGCATCTGAGGGAGCTGCTGGGTTGGGTCAGGAGTCGTACTCAGCTCTTCTGCATCCCTCTTCAGCACGCTCACCTGGGACCATTCTTCTTAGTTATCTGAAACTCAAGTAAACATTACACACAAAGCTACTCTTACAGAGCTATAAAACCTGTTGTCCAAATTGACTTAGAACAGGTTGAAACCAGAAAAAGCCTGTATTTTTCACTTGCACAGAGGGGGCTGCGGTTTTCTGAGCTGGACAGATGTGACTAAGATAGTCCTGGGTGTTTCAAGTACGTGCTGGAGAAGTGGAAATACAGGAATAAATTATTTTGAAAGGGCAGATATTTTTTCAGCTTCCCATAAGAAGTCCGTAATTTTAATTTGTATTAAAAATCAAAATTTATACTATGGCTTAGGTTAGGTGGGGTGCAACAAAGTGGACGGGGGTCTATGCAAGAGAAACCTAAGTGCACACAGTGAACTTAGCAGCCAGGAGTGTTTCTGTGTTTACTGACTGGTTTTTTGTCCTTGATTCAAAGTTAGACTGTAGGCTTGGAGGAATTAAATGTACATCCCTCTCTTTTGAGTGGAAACCAAATGAGGAGTGTTTCTGTTAGTGCCTGACAGCTATGAAGTGTCACCACTGTAAAATAGACCATCTTCAAAAGTCTGTGAAGAGCAGGGCTCAGCCAAATGTTCATATAGTAAATGAGCACTGAAATTTACCCCCAGCAAACTTGGCTCGGAGGCATGTGTTTGGCTTTCCCACAAGAAAGAGGTAGGGAAAGAGAAAGAAAGGGACAGAGCAACCCCCTCGAGTTGAGGGCGGGTTGTAAGAGGAGGAAAGACACAGGAAGAGACATGATGACAGTGTGGCTCTATGGTGTGGTAGTAGAATTAGTAGCTGAATTGGTCGGCTGTGTTCCCGTGGCCTTGCTACCCTGGTGGTAGTGGCAAGTAGGGCAGGTATCCTCAGTGTTGGACTCGGATGGATACCGGAACACAGAGGAGCTGAGACAGCTTTGCTGCAAAGAGAAACAGTCAGGAGGCAGGGGAAGGGCAAGACAGCAAATACTAAACAAAGCATGAGTAAAGTGTGGTTCTTATTGCCACCATATAAGCAAGTTCAGAAGGCGATTGTAGAAAAGAGGAGTTCATGAGCATTGGTCATGACCGGACAGCTTGATATAGATACAATCTGGACACTGAATATCAGAAACTGGTAAATTATGACCAGGAAAGGGCGGGCTGAATCTACCCTGCTCCATCCCTGGGTGCTTATAATGCGCTGTGTTGAAGATGAGATGTGGGACAAGAGGGACTACTGTGTCAGGATGACTCTTGTGTTCCTTTTGCATTTCCTGGCCCACAGTTGGTCCTCCTTTGCAGGATTTCCATGTTCCTAGCATAGCGGGAGCTTTCAGGGTGGCCTATTGTGTAGCTGGTGTATTCATAATATCCACTGGATAAACATCTCCTACAGCATCTTGTCAAATGAGGCTGCAGTAAGCAACCACAGAATACCCGCTGCCATTTTTGGTGGGGGGAGGGAGGATTTTGCCCTTGCTCCGTGTCCTGCAGAGTGTCCGCACACGGGACACTTCAGCGAGTCTTATGCTAAGTTTTATTTTTGCTTTTGTCTGGCTAAAAAGGTGTGGGCAATCAAGCGTGCACGTTCAGATGCCAGCTCTGTCACTCTTGCCTGTTTACCCTCTGGGTTCATTAATCTTTCTTGTCAGAAAAATCTCTGTGTGTGCCCGATGCCCTGAATAGTTGCATTTGGCTGTTTCAAAGGTGATCCTCCTGCCCGCTGGATGTGCTTTGGTTGAGGAGGATGAATGCTTTCTTTTTTTTTTTTTTCCCTCCCCCTCCTTCTGTGTGCTGCATTCGACTGTCAGCATTCCTTTGCCTTTATCTGTGCGCTATTTAGGATGTCCATATAAAGTTGCTAAATGGAATTTTTATTGTCCAGCTTGGCTTAATAATCAAACAGTTTCCAGGCTGGTTCTGTCTAGTGCTGTGTGGATCCATTCTGAGAAAGAGGACTTGCAGTTGTTTGGTTTTTTGGTTTTTTTTTTTTTTTTTTTTCTTTCCACAGACTTTTGTTGGGGATATTGCTTAGTATAAGGTTAGGGTTCAATTAATTGCTGGAAAGGCAAGCAGACTGCTTGGCTAGATTAGGTAAGGCCTGAGTCATATTGGTCTGGAACACCAGCATCCTAATTTGAAATCAGTGTATCGTATCGGTGTATTGTGCAGAAAACCACAAAATGTGTAGTGCAAGTGGCCCTTGAAACGTAACACCAAAACAATAAAAAAGCAAGCAGGATATTGTGGTTGTGTAGCAAATAATATTTGAACAAAACGTAACTTTGAGCTTGAAATAATGATAATCTTCTATATTCAGAAGTTGCCTAGAATTCCTGATGGCTGACTAAACTCCAGCAATGGAAATCGGTTAAACTATTATAGCTTGTACCTTTTGAGCATGTGAAAGCATTCCCATGTTGAACTAAATTATTTTTAATCCGTTGCAAATTGTTGACTTTCAGTTCTTTTGTCCCCAAACTAAGTAGTCATGCCTGCATTTAATGTGCGTTAATTACCAAAGACAATAAAAGTTAAAAAAGTAAACAGTCTATAAATCCTCTTTAAGATAGATGCAATTGCTCTATGAATCACCAAGCAGGAACTCTCTGGACCTGGGTAGTTACTACTTTGCTGGATACTACTCTTGTTTGTAAAGCAGAGTTGCTCAAACTCTAGCCTAGGAGGAGATTGCATGAATTTGCTGTTGCTCAGGGAACGTCTGTTCAAAATACAAATTGCAGTGTATCATCACCCGCCCAGGTTTTTATTGGTGCCCCTGAAGCTTTCGGTGAAGCTGGGGGACAAATTGCATCTCAGGAATTTAATGTGGTTTTCCAAACATTTATTACCGTTCTGTTCACTGCCTGAGGTAGGGAAGAAGGGTTGTGCAAGCTCTGTGCGAGGGGAGCACCGGGTCGCGCAGGCAGGAGGCTGCTTTGGACTCAACTGTGCTGGGGATTTGCTTGCAAAATGTATTCTTCATTTCACGTAGTGATAGAGATGCTTGAGGAGCCCTCGTATGTATGTGTCCAATATTACAACATGACCAGACACCTGGCTGGTCACCAACTTTGAAGCTGTCTTGAACCTGTGCTGCCCATGCTGGTGCAGCTATGGCCAATGTTGAGAGCATGAAAGGAACAGGGTTTCAGCAAGTTACCAGCCTTTAAGACTAATGTTCAGCAATGCTGAATCTCATCCTGGTAAGGGGGGACTGCTATGAAACTGCCATCGCTGCTCTCCATTGACACGGACGTTTTCTTTAGGCACTTCCTTCCATCTGAGCCCTGTGGATGTCAAACCCTTGTCAGCTGAGGACCAGGTACAGCCCTGGTTAAGGTCAGACCATTCAATCAAATCATTGCAGAGTCTCAGCATCGGTACCCTCTGCCCCTGTCTCCAGCTTTACCACCAAGCGTTGACTTGGAAGGATGTAGTCTAACCTGTATTAATCTGCATTTTCATCTGAGACAGATGAAAAAACTCAGTATAGGGCAACTCTCTATTTCAGCTGTATGTTTTGGGCTTAGCTGGTTGCAATCCGTCTTGGGAACGTGGGAATACAGTTTGTTTTAGTCACACTTTCAGCCACATTTCTTTACAGATTTAGATACCTGAGTAAAAATGATCTGTTACTGATTTAGTTTTAGCAGAAAATTGCAGTCTATGCCTGCTAGTGCTGATGAGGCAGCGATGCAGGATTCATAGACGATCTGCGTACCGGAGCCTTGAGTGACTTCTTTGCCCTCTTTGACGCCAGGGGGAGTATAGTTATCCTGCTATAATTGCAGGGCTGAGATCGTAATTCACCATTTCAGGAGTTTTGCAGGTAGTGATGGTTGAAAACCTAGTGTAATCAAGGTTTGGAAGGTATTTTCAAGGAAAAAATATAATCCAAGCAGTTTGGTGCTATAAAAGTACAAGTATCTGAACCCTGTCCATACTAATGCCAATAAATTATGGGTACCATTAGCCAAGAAGCAATGTATTTGCTGGAATATGTTGTAGGGAGAATGCACGTTTCAAAATCAATCCTGAAAAAATGATATATAAAGGAATTGTGAAGAATTAGGACCAAATTCTCAGTGATAGAGTTCCACAAAAAGGGAAAAAACCTGTGTGTTTATGAAGCTTGGCTGGGAGCAGTCTTGTTTGGATAACAGTTCTGTGTAGTAACTGCAGTTAAAAATTCAGAGGTCAAGGGGAAAGCAGCTAGCGTAAAATACCATTTTGACTGAGGTTTTTCGTGGCGTAAACTGAGTTCCAGGGCTTACATCAGATGACCCATATATCTTTCATCAAAGCATTTTATTTCCTCTTTGGCTTTCCATTTAATATTAACTCTGCCTCCGCTACAGTTTCTTTTTTACCAGCGGGCAGAGTCAGTTTCTAAGTCCATCCAAGGTGAATCACTCCTGTCGGGAGGAGATGTGCAGTGCCTGCTGTCTGCCGGGTTGCAGTATTGTTCCTATCCTGTGGAACGGGTTGGAAGAGTTTTTGAGTGCTTGATGCTAGTCTGGGGGGAACATGGCCGATGTTTTTATGTCCATTATTTTCTTTGGTCTCATTGGAACTACAAATAAGCAGATTAGGATGACAAAAGAGTAGGAGTGTATCAGTCTACAAAGGTGTCCCAAAAACCGGCTTATTCCCGAGATGCTCGCTGAATGGCTGGCAGTGCTTCTGGTTCTAACATTGCCTTTGTCTATAGTACAGGTCATGTCACTTAATTTCTCTGTCCCTGTTATCCCATCTGAGTACGGTCATAGATGTGTTTTGCTGTCTCTTGGATGCTCGTGGTCTCAAATACTAAATTAATTTTCTGTAATGATTTATTAGCCTCATATTTGTATGGGAATGAACTGTAAGTGCAAGAGATGCTTGGCTGTGTAAATTTGTTTGAGGCAATGGACTGTATCGCTCTGTAGCTGGTGAAATCTATCCCTGAACTGAGCCATCAACCAGCCAAGTACCTCATACAATATAGATACACGTTTATAACGTATACACAGGTATATAGAAAACTAATTTTGTGAACCTGAGCCTGATCTTTTTTATGCTAATGCAACAGTATTGATTATGTGGGGAGATATGCAATCTCTCTAAAAATTGCCAAGTAAGCAGTATTAACGTATATCAGTGGGAACATTAGAAAGTCTCTTGAGTTAAAGTGTGGAAGACCTCAATTTCAGGACTGTGGTTTACAAAATCCACTTTTATTGTCCAGCAATCTTCAAAGGAGGGTCACTTGTTATTTCGGTTTACGTATGCACAAAGAGATGGGTTAAGATCTATGCATGTTTCCAGTGCTTGACTTGGTACTTCGTATGGTTTATTCTTCCCTCTCCCCATGCCCCAAGCCACTTGCTGCATTCAGGGGTCATTTCCTGTTTGCAGGACTCCTGTTGACATCAGTAGGAGTGTTGTGCAAACATTTGGGGCTTCAATATGGCCCCTCTTGTCC